>JARYGA010060532.1:61373-129966 GCA_030545235.1 Helianthus tuberosus | reverse complement strand
ATTTTTAACCCGAAGGATTACTTTATAAAATGCCATGTTCGTCCCTGAGGTTTAGCCAGTTTTGGGACTTTCGTCCAAAGGTTTGTTTTTCCGCATCTGGATCCAAAAGGTTTAAAATCTTGACATTTACATCCGTCTCGTTAACTCCATCCATTTTTCTCGGTTAAGTCAGGCGCATTTCCATCTTTTTTGTTAACTTAAAGGGCTATTCGGTCTTTTTCACTTTATGTACAAGCATTTAACAAATGTACAAGTATTCAAAAGACCGAATTGCTCTTTAAGTTAACAAAAAAGACGGAAATACCCCTGAATTAACGTAGAAAAATGGATGAAGTTAACGAGCCGGATGAAAATGGCAAGATTTCAAACCTCTTGGATCCAGATGCGAAAAAACAAACCTTTGGATGAAAGTCGCAAAACTGGCTAAACCTTAGGAACGAAAATGCCATTTTAGTATTTTACTCATAATTTAATTACTTTAATGCAATGTACCAGTTTTCTTAACCATGATTACATTAGATGCTGATGAGAAGCAGTTCTATGCAGTCTGTATGACTTGGCCAATTGTGTGCCAACTTTAGCTAAATTTTATCATCAAGCAAGCGAATCATACGAGCAATCCTGCGCACGTCATATCAGTGTGGTCATATATTACGTAAGTAACACGTTGTGTTTCTTGTTAAGAATTTTGTTTTCTGTTAGTCATATGTATGCTAATGGTGATTCTGGTTCATTAAAATTTGCAGCAATTTGAGCGTCTTTTCCAGTTTGCTAAACGAATTGAGGATATGATGTCTACTAATGCTCCTGAAGAAGTAAGTTTCAATATTCATTTCCATGTTTTGGTAATTACCGACTGTTGAAGTGATTCCAATTTTGTTTGATGAGTACAGATCCAGTTTCAAGTTGGATTGTCAAAATCGGATCTTAGAAAGGTGGTAAAATCGAACTTATCAGGGGTGAGTAACAAAATGAAAAGTTTTAAATATGTCACATCTTGTAATAGTATAAAACTTTGATGAGACTCCTTTTGTACATAGGTTGACAAACACATCACTGCAATGCATAAGAAACTGATGAAGAACATGACCTCTGAGGAACTGATACCTACACTATGGGATAAATGCAAGGTATTCTTATACGTATATATGTTTTCGTTCAAAAACATAAATCTTTTATTGATACTAAACAGCTAACATAACAGCATATGATGACTGACATTTGACAGAAAGAATTTTTGGACAAGTATGATAGCTTTGTTCAACTTGCTGCCAAAGTCTATCCGGGTGAAAACATTCCATCGGTAACAGAAATTCGAGACCTTTTAGCATCAATGTAGAGTTATAACGTAGTTATATGGATCCATCAGATATTCCACTTTAAAAGTCAAACGTATGTTCGTTGACTGCAACTCATGTGCTGTTTCAAGCAATATCGGTATTCTTGTCTCATTTTCTTGTTCATTTTTTTTCCCTCAAACAGAACTAGATTTTCATTAAAACAGAGACGATTACAGACTAATGGCAGAAACTTATCAAATTTTCAGTATTTGATAATGCTGTCTTTTCAGTATACATGAAACAGAAACTTGTTTTCTGATTGATTAAGATTTTATTTATGATGTTCCAAAATTATGAGTTTCAAACTTTCATTTTATAAATCAAATCTCTTCTTCCATTTCATATGTTTTAGCTTTACTATATATTCTTACATTTGGATTTTCTTGTCTTTAATGACCTCGTGTGACAAATATCTTGACATAAACTACATATCGTATGCAACTGGAGAAACTCACCTTTAAATCTTAGTATAACATCTATTATGCATTGATGATTATTATATACATATAAAAGAATTATGTAATCTAAGACCAACAAAATACAACCTTAATTATATACCACCACCTATAAGAGGACAAAAGAATCATTGTTATACCTAATAACTTTAGGAATTAGTGCCTGTAGAAAGCCGTGAGAGTATGAATAAACCAGCAGAAGAAACAAATACGGCTGCAGCAAAACAAGCGAGATCTAGCCCCGTAACCAATGGTATGCTTTTGAACTTCTCCAACACTCCAACTTGAAGCAGCAACATCAGGGCATGCCCGATTTTTGATTTTGCTTGATAGATCGACTTAATTCCAGCCCATGATGGAAACTCCTGCAACACACGTCAAGATTGTTTTTAAAATGTCGGTAAATCAGTAAATTTTACATAACATATGCATCATTAGATATTGGTTCCAAGCTCAAAATTTCTGGATCATACTAGCTGAATAAGTTGGTCACGGGTTAGAATATGCATTTATAATGTTTTTCGTGACGTACCTTGAGATGGAAAAGACCGAAAAAGTTTGATGATGGAATCGGTCGGCCTTTTGGAGCTTTTGATCCAACAAACATGACATATAACCCCATCCCAAATGTAAGCATAGCCGTTCCTACTAAGAACATATCTATTCAAAGAAAACATATATATTCGTATAAGTTTTACTGATTCTGATATAATTTTGCTTAACACAATTGGAGTTAGAGATGCACCTAAGGCTTTGATGAGTAGATCCATGATATGTCCATGATTGGAATGGTGGTAGAGTGCATGAAAATACTGGAGGTATGATTCCACAACCAGAAAAACACCCTAAATATTCATTTAAATTACATTAACATGTTAATAATCCTATAAGCAATTTCATATTCATTGCTAAATTTTTTAATTGAACACTATTAACGATACCTCGAGGAAGCATAATACCGAACCAAGCAAGGTTCCTGCTACACCAAACATCGTAAAAAATCGAGAATCAACTATAATCTGCAAATTCACAAGATGAAAACTATAAATTCTTTATTGATTTATTATCGACTCAGGCTCCATATCTTGTTAACATTGTAAATTCACGAGTTAAATGCCTGGTTGGTCCCTGTGGTTTGCAAATATTGCAGACTTTGTCCCAGTGGAACAATAATTACACACTTGATCCCGGTGGTTGTAATTTTTGTACTCGGGTGATCCTTCCTTATCACTAACCTATGTTAAATATCTCAGTTAAGTATGTGTTAAATGACTATAATACCCTTGTTAAGAAAATAAAAAATAAAACAATATATCTTCTACCCTACCACCAATTCTTCGGATCCGGTTATAAAAACATTGGTGATAACCGATAAACATTATTTACCTTTTCGACCAGCGATTGGATGATTAAATTCCACTGTCTACGTCTCGTCAAAAACGCCATTAGCGTAGCCACGTCTACTCCTTCCCTAACAGTTTGTGTTGGTTCAACTTCAACCACTGCCCCGTCTAAATCCGCCACCGTATAGGTGGTGGCCACTTTAGGCAATGCCACCGGTTTCCTCTCCATATCCGCAGCCAGTTGAGTGTTTTCAGAACCAAAACCAGCCGCCATGCACGTAAACCTCATCGCCGATACACTTTCCAAAGGAGGCGTTGTACTGATAGCCGATGGCGGCCTCGACAGACGTATTAACCTAACAGAAGCCATTGGTAGTTAGATATTTAAACTGGTGATGTATATTTAAAAGATTGAAATCATTTGGAGGTGTTTGTAATTTATATAGGAGACAAGAAGAAAAATAAGAATCCAAGCATATTAGGGGGGAATATTATGTGGGCTTAGTTGCATGGGGTGGTGGGGTCATTTGGAGAATTCATATATAATACTTTTTTTTTTGGGCCGCAATTGGGGGAGGTTTAGGTTTGGCAATTGGGAGTTTGAAAAGTCAAATGTGTGTATAGAGCGTGGAGCACACGAACGGTGTGGAATATTAGCTTACTGGTCAGCAATGGTGACCTGTGGGCGTGAAGAAAACGTGACTATTTGAACCCAACGCGTAATTTCGTGGCTTCGTGCCTTCCGTTAAAAAAGAGTAGAAAAATTACAAAACACCGACCTCATCAGGTAGTGCAAATCCTTTTTATCTTGTAAAAATAATAAACCAACCTTTTAATATCTAGAGTAAATTACAAGTTTTGTCGCGTATGTTTGTCTCAAATTTCAGACGCTGTCCTTTACCTTTAAAATTGATGAGTTTTGTTCTTAACGTTTTAAAATTCTGCATTCTATGTCATTTAGGCCAAACCCAGTTAGATTTTTTTTGTTAAAGTTGGTCATATGCCATGCACATGAGGGCACTTTTGTCATTTTGCCTATTATTTTGTAAATAACTTATAACAAGGGTGTAATTGTGTAAAAAAAAAATAAAGATATAAAATAAAAATTCATTCCTACATTCTCTCTCTCTCTCCTCCCTCTCTCTTCAAAACGCTCCCTGCCCTCTCTTTAGAAGTATACCCATGTAATTTGCATGTAATCTGTTCTGATAAGAAGCAAAAGATCAAACCCTAATCTGTTCTAAGCCATAATTACCCAAACAAGATCAAATTGCAGCAAAAAGATATTAGGTTTAGCGGTGGTGGGTGCGATGGTGATGACGGGTATAGCGGTGGTGGGAGGTGTACGGTGGTGGGTGCGATGCTGATGGTGGGTTTAGCGGGGGTAGGTGTACGGTTGAGGTGGGTTAGAGGCGGCGATGGGTGCGGCGGGCAGTGGTCCAGTTGAGGTGGAGTTAGGCGATTGCAAGTGGTGGTGGCCGGAGACTACTTCGCCGGAATTCTCTGCGTGTTATCTTCGGACCTCACCAGAAAATACATGCTTCGCCGGAATTCTCTACTTGTAAGATCTTAGTTTTGAATCCAAGAACAATCCTCCTTTATTTTAGTTTTTGTGATGGTCGATGTCAGCTGAGTATATATTTCTTCCACCAACAATAATATCTTTTATTCTTCCAGTGATAAACAAGTTTCCATCTATTATCCTTCCCAAATCACTAGTTCTAGTATATATGCACAACAAACATAAACACAATTTTCGCCCGATCCGTAACCAGGAGCCATTACATGTTGAGAAAGGCCGAACGGTGCCGTCAACCAAAGTCGGCCCTCTTCTCCGATCTTCTCTCTTCGTTTACTCTCTCTCCCTGTATCTATCTTTGCTGGATCTGGATCTGGATTTATCCCTAAATGATTACTCACCGTACGAGGCAGGTAGGGTTATGGTGAGTTGGCGAATGAGATGGAGATGGTGAGAAAGCTGATTTTTGAAAGGATTGATGGAGATGAAGACGAGTGAAAGTAGGAGAGAGATTGAGGATTACTGTAAAAGCCATGGGTGATTATTTGAAGAAATTTGAGGGTTTAGTAATAATAAGGGTTATTGGATTTTATCACCCCTAACTATTAGCTATTGGCTGCTGCCACCCCCAACTATCACTTGGACGTCCGTCACCCCCAACTTAACACTTAGTATGTTCTGTCACCGCGTCGTTAACTGATCACTAACTTTTGATCTTGTTACTATACTTTTGGGGGTGTCATAGGGATCTCAGGAAGGTTTTAGGGATCTTAGGACACCCCCAAAAGTATAGTAACATGATCAAAAGTTAGTGATCAGTTAACGACATGGTGACATAACACACTAAGTGTTAAGTTGGGGATGGCGGATGTCAAAGTGATAGTTGGGGGTGGCAGCGGCCAATAGCCAATAGTTTAGGGTGATAAAATCCAATAACCCTAATAATAATAATAATAGTATTTTTTAATAATAATAATATTAAATATATTAGGTAAAAAGACAAAAATACCCTTGGGTGACCAGTTTTAACAAAAAAAATTTAACTGGGTTTGCCCTAAAGGACATAACGTGTAGGATTTTGAAACATTAAGGACAAAACTCATCAATTTTAAAGGTAAAGGACAGCGCCTGAAATTTAGGACAAAACTTGTAATTTACTCTAATATGTACTATCTCATGCTAATTTGTATTAGACTAAACTACATAGATTTAGATCCTCCTTATGGTTTACCAAAAAAAAAATGGGTTTAATCCATAGGTTTCCAAAAATACACCAATGGTCTTTGTAGTTTGCACTTTCTAACATATTTAGTTTTTAACCAACACATCTTAAGGTTTTAGCAGATCCAAGCAGGGGTGTGCATGGGTTGGTTTGGGCCGATTTTGACCTAAAACCATAACCATAACCGTGATGCCGATTAATGAATAACCATAACCATAATTGATCGGTTATGGTGGTTATGGTTATTCGATTTTGATAGTTTTAGCGGGTCGGTTATGGGTGATTAACCGTGTATTTAGCTTAACTAAAAATAGCTTAATTTTTTTAACATGGAATAAATTGTTATTGCATATTTGTATATATTAGTAGAGTTAAATGTTTGGTTGGTCCCTGTGGTTTTCAAAAATTGCAGACTTTGTCCCAGTGGTTTACTAATTACACGCGTGGTCCCAAAACTTGTCAAAAATGCACTCGGTTGGTCCCCATCCCTAACATCAGTTAAATTTCTCAGTTAAGTCCATGTTAAATGACCAAAATACCCTTGCCTATTAATAAATAAAAATGTTATAACAAATAAAACAAAAATAAAAATAGTTTAATACTGCCCGTTAAATTGAACTCCTGGAACTAGAATTTACATTCTTGTTTTTATGTTGAAGATGAAGAAAATCAAGAACTTAAGAATCAAGAACCACAGCCTCCTTCCACCACCACCGCCTCCTTCCACCATCACCACCACCACCACCACCACCACAGCCTCCTTCCACCACCACCACCGCCGCTATCACCACAACTACAACCTCCTTCCACCACTGCCACCTGTTTCCACCATATCCACCAACCACCACCGTTTCAACGGCACCTTCACCACCTATCCACCTCGCCACCACCACCAAAATTTCATCCAAACACAAACCCCCAAATTTTCAAATTCAATACAAACCCCCAATTTTTTCAGGACAAAAATCCCCAAAAAAACTAGGTTAAATCTAACCCTATGGAACTTACGAGCCAAGAACTAAGAAACAGCAAAGATACAAAGAGCCCACCAAACAGTTCGAAGTTTTGCTTCTTCGATCAGATCCTGCAAAGTCTCCATGGCCTTCATGACTATAAACCCTAATTCTTAATCAACCAAGTTGAGCATTTAACAATCGAAATTCGAAGTGGGTATGATGAAACCAGAATCTTTTTTTAGATTGAACAAGGGTTGATTCGATTGTGGGTGTGATTCAAGTGTTAATTGCTAATAAAGATGTGAAATTTGGGATGAAACTAGGAACTTTGGTGTGTTGGTTTTGGGTGAAGAGTTAGAGAACGTGAAGAGGGGTGATGAGAAAAATGTGATACAGGGAGAAAGCTGTGCGATTTTCTTGATTCTTAAGTTCTTGATTTTCTGCATCTTCAACATAAAAACAAGAATGTAAATTCTAGTTCCAGGAGTTCAATTTAACGGGAAGTATTAAACTATTTTTATTTTTGTTTTATTTGTTATAACATTTTTATTTATTAATAGGCAAGGGTATTTTGGTCATTTAACATGGACTTAACTGAGAAATTTAACTGATGTTAGGGCTGGGGACCAACCGAGTGCATTTTTGACAAGTTCTGGGACCACGCGTGTAATTAGTAAACCACTGGGACAAAGTCTGCAATTTTTGAAAACCACAGGGACCAACCAAGCATTTAACTCATATTAGTATATTACATAGTATAAAAAATATATATAATCTATAACATTAATACCGATTATTATCGAATGTTGAAATAAAGTGATATGATACATTCCATAAATTCAAATAAACATCCAACCAAAATCACAAAACGATATGAAAAACCTACAAATACTAAAATCTTCAATAAACAACATCAAATATTAAAAATATGGTGAAATGTCCTAAATCCTACAAAAATTTACTACATGTTGGTTCGGTTCGGTCATGGTGGGTATGGAAAAAATGATAACCATAACCGACCTGCTACTTTCGGTTTTCAAAAAAACCATTAACAGACCCACCGATTTTTTATTTGGTTCGGTTTTGTCGGTTAATTCGGTATGGTTCGGTTAATTCGGTTTTTTGCACACCCCTAGATCCAAGTTAGTGACTAAATGTGTTATAAAGTGCAAACCATATGAACCATCCATGTACTTTTGGAAAAAAAACTTGAACCAGATGTGTTATAAATTGAAAACCCCAAAGACCACCCGTGTAGTTATGGAAAGCTAAGGATCACATCCAAATTTTTGGCAAACCAAGCACAGGTGTCACATTTCACACTATTTTTTTTTAAAGGAGAATTTCATTAACCAACCATTTCACACTATAGTCATCCCAATCAGATGGCAATCCGTGCTTTACTCTTTATATTATTTATTTTACTCAAGAAAAGCTTACACGTTTGTTTTTCTTGTCTGAGTGAAAATTTGGTTGGAGTCCTTTCCGTAACGGTTGCTCCTAGCCTCATGCATTTTTGTGAACTTTTTAATGCGTTCAAAATGCGTTAGTGATATTTAAAGCAAAGTTTTCTTTATTGCTCGGTATCTTTCCTGTTGACATAACAAAACATAACGATTGGAGATTCATCTAAAGTGTCACGTATCGTTAATGGTTTTTAATCTAACATACTTAATAGTTTTTAACTTAAAACGTCTTTTTTATAGGAATGTCAAAACACTTGTCATTTTAGGAATCTTGTGTTTTATCTTTATTACGATATATTTAAATGTATCATAAGTTCTGAATAAATGTTAGATACCTTAGGCACGTCTCAATATTACTAGACCAAATGTCGCTTTGGTGTTTTATTTATTTATTTATTTTTTTCAATTAAATATATGTTGTTGAAATGATTGTTAGACCATGTGTAGTGGTGAATGAAGATAATGCTCCTCTTTTGGGCTTGATCGTTATGTGGCGGTCCAGTTAGCAATTAAGCATTATGGGTTTTTTTTTTAAAATGAGTGTAGTGGTATAATGCCCAATAATGTTTTATTCATGATTACTCAATTATTTTTTCTATTAAAATTAAAACTAATAATATCTCATTAAATAAAAAAATTATTGCAGGGACATGCCTAATATTTGCGCGTATGCCATCATACTCGGGTCCTTCTCTTGGAAATTGAAGGACGGTTGCGGTTGGGTGGTGTTTGGGCGATATGAAGTTTGGTTGCCGGGTCTAGACGGAACACCGAAATGGGGGTCGAAAGAGATTCATGATATAATCTTTTAAAAAATATGAAGGGTAAATTACTTTTTGAGTCCATTTGTTTTATGTGTTTTAACTAGTTGAGTCCAAAAGCAAAAAAAGTTTAACGACCTGAGTCCCTATAAGCTTTTTCTTTAACCATTTGAGTCCATTTTTTGGATTTATGTTAAGTCAGCTGTTAAGTCCCCCTACGTGCAGTCCACGTGAGGGGTATTTTCATCCATTTAACCCTATTAAGCCTTAATTC
Source organism: Helianthus tuberosus (assembly GCA_030545235.1). Classification (NCBI taxonomy): domain Eukaryota; kingdom Viridiplantae; phylum Streptophyta; class Magnoliopsida; order Asterales; family Asteraceae; genus Helianthus; species Helianthus tuberosus. Next base: position 120,630 of record JARYGA010060532.1, on the reverse strand, counting down.
CACCTGTATTTATCTCACCAAACTCAACTAAAACCCTATTTTCACCCCCAAATCTTTCACTCGCTCACATTTCCACTGATAAACTTCAATTCATCTCGTTGATCATCATCCACAATCGAACGAAGAACAATGGCGAATCTTCACGACATCTCAACGTGGTGTATTCGTGGATATGGACAGCATTTCGATCCGTATGTGGAGTATGGTAAGCAACTAATAACCTAAATCTCATATCTGTTTTAACAAGAAACTTTTTACAGTAATTTCACCTCTGTTTTACTTCATTTCAGTTGGTGAGCCTACAATGTTCAACATTCACATTTTCCATGGTGGCGAGTTTATGGTTAAACCTGTCACACCCCAACAGATGACGGAAACATCGGGGCATGACACTGAGCGAAACAGATTGTCAAGAGAAATTCCATAACGACTAAATTACCAAATAGTTAATATTATGTCCAATACCATAACCCATTAAGTAATCTAATTATTACAGACAACGATATTCTCAAAACACATCATGTTCCGACAACTCAGATTTCAAATAAAATATAAATTGTCTTTACTTCTAGACTCCCGGTCCTACTTGATTCCATAAAAGCAGGCATCCTAGCAGATAGCAATCCTAAACACTTGTCACATACGTTAAAGTAAAAGTCAATACACATAGTGTAAATGTGAGCATACAAGTTTGATAGTATAATAGAGTTCGAAAATCGTTTACGCATAACCAGCACGTACAACGTGTGATGTGAAGCACGTAAGTTATCGACAAGATCCTATCAATACCAATGACTACGGGTCGACTACGTAAGGCAATTCGCAACACATATTCACCACTGCGAATCATGTGATTAATGGTCCTTAACAACCCCTGAGTGAACAGGTGCTGAGTCCAAACAATAGTACCATCGTTGCTAAGGCAGGTAGACAACAATCTATGTGTAAACATAACAAACAAGCATTCATCGAGTCACGTATAATATGCAGTAGCGGTTAGCATTAAAGTATTACACAGTGTGTTTGTTGTGATTTAGAATAAGTAACGTATGTAACACCCAAAAGTGCATAAAGCAAAAAGGGTTCGAGTATACTCACAGATTGTGTTTAACAAATAAACACTCTCTTGGATTGAAGGGAGCGTTGAGAGAAATTAGCCTGAACAGTTAACGATAACATAAATGATAAGCGGCGAGTAAAACGATGCAAGTGTACCAAGGATCGGATGGCAATCCGATCGGATGGCCATTCGATTGGATTGGCACCTCGTTTGGTGAGGGTGTGTTTGTGTACGATGGTTTGTACTTTGAAGTTTTCATTGTAGCATTTTGAAAATAGAGAAGTATCTCTACCCTTCAGGTCGGTCGATCGAACGGTCGTTCGATCGGACAGCAATCCGATTGGCGAGGCTTTTCAGTTTGAGAACAAGTTCACAGCAGGACGGTCACTCGATTGGATGGCTATCCGATCGGGTGGCAATCCGTATGTATTGAACATGTTGAAATTTGATTAAATATCAAAGTCCCAAACGTCACACGATCGAACGGTCACTCGATCGGATGGCAATCCGATCGGGCGGTAATCCATTCAACGTTTAGTTCCTTGAATAGTTTGAATAAAAGTTTAAGTGCGGAACCAAGTGCCACCCGATCGGATGGCCGGTCGATCGGATGGCAATCCGATCGGACGACAATCCGTCCCGACGATCTGATCGTCTTGTCACCTGATTCTGTTTGAAGTTTTGCAGTGTTTGAACGAGACATTTTGATAACTTGTTTTATACAACAGGAACCCTATCCCGACCCAAGTGACCCGACCGAACAGGAACCACCCTAGTCCGACCGGTTCACGGTTCGAGAAGGTTGTTCATGTTCAAACCCGAAATCAGTAGTCTCTTAGATAGAATTCAGATCTAGAACTAATACATCACTAAGAATGAGTAGAAGATCAGAACAAGCTTCAATTCTATCAGGTTTTGAGTGCATTGAGTGTAAAAGAGTTGAAAGAAAGTTGGAAATCCTTATTTCAATCCTTCCTACATTGAGTATGTTCAGATCTATGCAAGATCTTTGTTTATTCATGTGGAAATCGTCTAGATGTAAGTTGTTCTTGGTGGATTGAAGCCAAAACATGAAGTTCATAAGAACTCCATGATGACATCACCCTAGATCATCTCAAATCCACTAATTTCACGGTTAAAAGTTAAGATTCGAAAGATAGAATGATGAAGAAGTGTGTGTAGATCATAAAAGTACAAGATTTAGGTTGGAAACTTACAAGAATCGAGAGAAATCGAGAGAAATGAGGCTTGAAGTCGGCTGGTCGAACAAGGGAGCTGTCACATCACAAATGATGTGATAGGTGGGTATTTATAGGGTTTCCCAAAAAGGAAAATGAGGAAAGTGGCTGGTCGATCGGGTGGTAGCCCGATTGGGTGACAACTCGATCGGATGACAACCCGATCGGATGGCAATCCGATCGGATGGCCACTCGATCGGTTGGCCACTCAATCCATGAGTCCGGCGAGATGAGTTTTGTCGTTTCGATTCGCGTGTTGAGCGTTGCGATGCGATTCGAGAGAGCGATGCGATAGTATTACCAATTAGTTACCCAAATAACATAACTACTATATCTAATATACAATCACTATAAATAACTTGCGTTTAGCGTTTTCGATTCGATTGTGATGCGATAGATTGCGATTTCGATTTACACCTCAACATAAACATAACATGCACAAGTAACACATAAATAGCACACACACGTAAAACAATATCCAGAACACATAATTCGAGTTGCGGTTGCGACAGTGATAAGCGATAAATAGATTAAGCATGCGATTTATAGCGATTAAACCTTGATTATTAATAGGTACTCCACATAATACAACTGAAGCGATAACATAAATAGATTATCTACAAGTCAAAGAAGTCAAAACAGGAGTTGTGCAAGGAGTGACAAATCGTAATTAGCAATCTTTTCTTCCTTTGACTTCAATCTTGACTTTGACTTTCGAAACACGGGGGGTTACAGCCTCCCCCTCTTGACTTTGACTTTCGAAACACGGGGTGTTACAGCCTCCCCCTCTTAAGCGATAACATAAATAGATTATCTACAAGTCAAACAACTGTGGGTACTTCGCCTTCATGTCGCTTTCGAGTTCCCAAGTGAACTCTGCGCCTCGTTTGCCTTCCCACCGGACCTTCACAATGGGAATGCGCGAGCGTCGGAGCTGCTTGGTTTGGCGGTCCATGATCTCGACAGGCTTTTCCACGAAGTGTAATGTGTCGTTCACTTGAAGATCCTCAAGTGGTACGTGTAAATCATGTTCAGCTAGGCACTTTTTGAGGTTCGAGACGTGGAAAGTCGGGTGGACGTTGTTAAGTTCCTTCGGTAGTTCGAGTCTGTAGGCCACTTTGCCGATCTTTTCAAGAATCTTAAAGGGTCAAACATATCGAGGCGCGAGCTTTCCTTTCTTGCCGAATCTGACCACACCCTTCCAAGGCGATACCTTCAGGAGTACATGGTCGCCAACGTCAAATTCAAGGGGCTTGCGTCGTCTATCGGCGTAACTTTTCTGAAGACTCCGAGCTTTCAGTAGATTATCTCGAATTTGGAGGATATTGTCAGTCGTTTCTTGCAATAGCTCAGGACCGGTTAATTGCGAGTGCCCGATCTCGTGCCATACAATAGGCGATCGACATCTTCTTCCATACAATGCCTCAAATGGTGCCATTTGAATGCTGGAATGATAACTTTTATTGTACGAGAATTTGACTAAATGTAAGTATGCGTCCTAATTACCACTGAAATCTATGACACACGAACGGAGCATGTCTTCAAGGGTACGAATCATTCTTTCAGTCTGACCGTCGGTTTGGGGATGGAATGCGGTACTTAGATTAAGCGCAATACCGAGAGCAGATTGAAATGTTTCCCAAAGACGCGAGGTAAACCGAGCATCGCGGTCAGAAATGATGTCACGAGGCGTCCCATGTCGACAAATGATCTCTTTGGTGTAGATCCGGGCTAATTTTTCTACCTTGTAGTCTTCTCGTATCGGCAGAAAGTGAGCAGATTTAGTCAAACGGTCAATGACAACCCAGATGTTGTCTTGACCTGAGGGCGTGCACGGAAGTTTCGTTATGAAGTCCATAGCTATACTTTCCCACTTCCACATAGGGATATCGGGTTGAACGAGTAAGCCAGAGGGTCTTTGGTGCTCAGCCTTGACTTTTGAGCAAGTTAGGCATTTCGAAACATAGAGGGCGATATCTCTCTTCATGCCCGGCCACCAGTACTTGTAGCGCAGGTCCTGGTACATCTTGTCGGCACCGGGTTGAATAAAATATCGGGATTTGTGGGATTCGTCTATCAAAATATGTCATAAATTGGTCCGTTTAGGGATCCAAATTCGGTCCAGATAATGGAATATCCCATTCGACTTATTCACTAGCTGGGCTCCATCATTGAGAATCCTTTCCTTCTTCAAAGTGCGTTCAGTAAAGCAGGCATGCTGGGCTTCGTGGATGAGGGTCTCAAGATCATACAGAGCTTGAATATTACGGGTGCTGTGTAAGTAGCTCCGTCTGCTGAGAGCGTCGTCAACGACATTTGCTTTGCCAGGATGATAACGAATCTCACAGTCATAATCATTGAGAAGTTCTACCCACCGGCGTTGACGCATATTTAGCTCCTTCTGGTCAAAGATATGTTGTAGGCTTCTATGATCGGTGAAGATCGTACACTTGGTACCATAAAGGTAGTGTCGCCAAATCTTTAACGTAAAAACAACTGCGCCTAGCTCGAGGTCATGGGTTTTATTGTTCTTCTCATGGATCTTGAGCTGACGAGATGCGTAAGCAATAACCTTGTCTCGTTGCATGAGAACACAACCAAGGCTAAGGTTCGAGGCATCACAATAGACGTTAAAGTCATCGTTTCTGTCGGGTAAGGTGAGGACATATACTTGAGGGTTTAAAAGGCAGTCTCTTATCCAGTTCCCCAAACAAAAGGCTTGTCTTTGTGTGTGAGAGAGGTGAGCGGCACAGCGATTTTTGAGAATCCTTCGATAAATCGGCGATAATAGCCCGCTAATCAGAGAAAAGAACGGACTTCCGATGGGTTCTTAGGTGTGACCCAACTCTTGACAGCTTCGATCTTCGCGGGGTCGACGTGGATACCTTGACTATTGACAATGTGGCCGAGGAATTGAACCTCCTCCAGCCAGAATTCACACTTGGAGAACTTGGCATAGAGTCGATTCCCCCGGAGTAGCTCGAGAACCAAACTTAGATGTTGCGCCTGTTCGGTTTTCGACTTGGAATAGATCAGGATATCATCGATGAACACGATGACGAAGCGGTCGAGAAAAGGTTTACAAACGCGATTCATCAGATCCATAAAAACCGCGGGTGCGTTGGTTAAACCAAAAGGCATAACAACGAACTCATAGTGGCCGTATCGAGTGCGAAAAGCGGTTTTGGGAATATCCTCCTCTTGTATGCGTAATTGATGATAGCCTGAGCGTAGATCGATCTTAGAAAAACACATAGCGCCTTGTAGCTGATCAAATAAGTAATCGATTTGAGGCAAGGGATAGCGATTCTTGATCGTCAACTTATTCAACTCCCTATAGTCGATGCACCCTGATTTCCCTCGAAGATTCTAGAAGACAAAAGAATACCAAACCGATCAACTTGCACCCTGATTTCCCGATGATCAAGCTCGGTCCTAAGACGGATATAGCGATCCGCAACTACGCATCTCAGATTCCCGAAGTGATCCATCCATACATCGTTAGAATAAAGGACGTGAAACCAGATGGTCATTGTGGGTTTCGATCGGTGGCTGTTGGGTTAGGAGTGAAACAAAATTCATATTTGATGATCCGGAAACAACTTATAAAGGAGTTACGTACGAACGAATCGCTTTGGAGGCAGTTTTTCGATCCGGAAAACATAGGACATTATGATGCGCTGCTTAGACGGATCAATTTCAAGGGGGTGGGACGAGCAGATATCGAAAATTACATGACGATGCCTGACACGGGGTTTCTTATTGCCCAACGATACGGTGTGATTGTTCACACCTTCGACATGCGTGGGAGCTGTACAATTTTCCCTCTGCTGGGCGGGCCAAACGAAGCTGAGCAACCTCACCTGGTGGTTGCGGTTGTGTTCGTCGACCATGGGCATTTCATACATGTAGATCTTGGAGGTTGTTATCCAATGCCTCCCCCAAACCCACTCTGGACAGCGAACAGAACAGAGCGCGCAGCAGCCTGGCACACATTATACAGGGATCAGATCAACGCGTACGAAATGCTTACGTATCGTGCCCCTGACCTTAATGTAACCCCATATGTTCACGATGTAGGTTAAATGTTTTTAATAATAACCACGTTTGTGTTTGTTCAATATATGCGTTACATCATAATACTACAATTAATGACAATATACATCATAATACTACAATTAATGAAAAAATACGTCATGTTCATGTACGGTAGGCGGCTGATACACATAACACCTCTCACAGGAGTACTTGTGGTTTCAAACCAAAATGATACGATATAACGGAATAAGACATCACACGTAACCGATTTGATCCGGAACTTGCAGTATAGTCCATATATAATAAAAAATGAAGTATAATGGAAAAAACGTAAAATTTAGACTATTATCGACGCGTTTGTGAATTAAAAACAATTTAAAAAAAATAAAAAAGGCCTTAAACGCCCCGCTATGATCAAAGCTTAGCGCTTTACCCTTGAAGCGCCCCGCTATGGCCAAAGCGGGGCGCTTTGGTCCCTCGTTATACCTGAAGCGGGGCAGCTTCTCCCCCACTTCAACACAACACACAAAACACACACACAAGGTGCGATTACACACACTTCGATCCGGATATCTTCGTTTTCAATCTTTCGACCGCTAAAAAGGTAAATCGAACACCCTTAATCGTTTTGGTTAACTGTAAATGTTTGATATTTGTTTGATTTGGGCGTTTGGATCGATTGGGGGGGGGGCTGTTATTCATCGTGAAGAACCAAAGCGCCGCGCCGAGGCCATAGCGCGGCGCTTTGGTTCATGTTTATTTATTTTTTTAAATATTATTTGTTTAATAATATTTGTTTAATATTATTTGTTTAATAATATTTGTTTAATAATATTAAAATTTTATAAATAATATTATTTGTTTATTATTTTATATTTAATATTTAATATTATTTGTTTATTATTTAAAATTTTATAAATAATATTATTTGTTTATTATTTAAATTATATTTAATATTATTTGTTTATTATTTAAATTGTTTAAATAATATTATTTGTTTATTATTTTATATTTAATATTATCTTATCAACGTGCAGGGATGGATTCTTCCGATGACGAGATTGAGCATATGGAGGCCGAGGGAGATGAGGGAGAGCAGGAAGAGCCGGCATGTCCGTACCTGCAGTTTCCGCCGGGGTCACGGGCGAGGGGGAGATGCGCGAGGTTGCGCGCCATCCCCATTGGGGAGCATGTAGGGATAGACTGGACCCTGTTGGATACCGTGGGAGAGGCCGCGCGGGCGCGTGAGATAGTTGGACTAGATACTCCTTGGTCGCGCCTATTTGAGTTAGCGATGGAGGACTCGTACCCTGAGCTTACGTGGGAGTTTCTTTCCACGTTTACATACGCGCCGCATCCGGCGGGTTACGTGGAGGACCCGGATTTTCCAGTCTACGAGGTTACATTCCGTCTTGCCGGTCAGGAGTTTCGGATGAGTGTGCGGCAGTTTGTTGTCCATACAGGTTTGTTTAAATAATATTATTTATTATTTTATATTTAATATCATTTGTTGATTTAATGTTATTTGTTTATTTAATGTTATTTGTTTATTTAATATTATTTGTTTATACAGGTTTGTACACAGAGGCCGAGCTTGATACTGATTTATATACGCAGGCGGTTACGATGATGGACAGGCAGACGCTTATCAGTTTCTGGAGGTCCATTTCCATTAGACCCTTTGGGAGATCCTGGCAAAAGGCCACCTCCATTAGAGACCCCTTGTTCCGATACTTGCAGCATGTTATCGCGGCAACTATCGTGCCGCGGGGTGCCAGCAGGGAGAAGGTCAACCTCAGTGACCTTTTCTTTCTATACTGCCTACTGCGCCGCCAGCCCTGCAATCTAGCAGCCTGCCTGGCAGATTACTTTGCCACAGCATACCACCGGCAGCTCCGCGGGTGGGTGCACACTGGCTCATTCATCACCGCCATCGCACGCTCGCTCGGGATCGTGCCCGAGGGAGATCCGCTGATGTCCGATCCGGTCCCGTCTACCAGGTTGGGCCGCGCGTCAGTTTCTAGCATGTAGATCACCCGTCGCTTTGATGTTGGTCTGAGGTTTAGGGGCATGGACGGGCTGATTTGGCAGCCGGAGCCGGTGCCGGAGGTCATCCCGGTTGTTATTGAGTTGAGGCCTGGAGTGTTGGCCCCTCCTGCTGAGCAGGCCGCCGCTCGGCAGGCTCAGCTACAGGCTCTGGGACTCGATGAGTTCCCGGGCCAGCCTCAGGCTGAGGCTCAGGCTCAGGCTCAGCCTCAGGCTCAGCCTGTATTAGAGGATCCGGCTCAGGAGGAGCATATCGAGGAGATCCCGGTACCACCAGTTCAGCCAGCTCCTGAGCCGCCACAGTACTCGCAGCACGTTTACGCTGACCTGCCTCCGGTAGCGCGTGAGGTGGCTCGGGACTTCGACCGGCGCCTCAGACGCCAGGCCGCACGCCAGGACTGGATCATCGAGACGCTCGTTTCTCTACGAGAGCTCGCTGGGTTGCCTCCACTTCCCCTCCCACCGTCCCCACCGCACGAGGATTAGTATCTTAGTTTGTTTGTATAGTGTTTTGTTATGTATTATGCAGTCAGTTGTACCTTTTTGTTTTGTATGTACAAACTGATATATATATATATATTGCAGTTAATCTTCTATTTACATCACGTTGGTTTTGGATTGTTTACGTTTAATTCTTATGGTTTTCTGTACAATTTATTTAACGTGTTCGTTTAATTTAACAAAATAAACTAGGTTAACAGTTTATAAAGACGCACTTATATTATATACGTTCTATAAAAATAATGACGTAAAAAACGTAATTATAAAACAACGTATTATAAAGGCCACCCATTATAAAACTCAAATACAATTTTTTCCTCCAAAAAACACTACCAAACTAACCCACATCTCACCTATTTCAAAAAAAATCAACACAAATTCCAGCCAATGCTTGTTGTCTTTTTGCACACTCAAAGCGCCCCGCTTTAGCCATAGCGGGGCGCTTCGAGTGTGCAAAAAGACTAAGGCCGTGTGCGAATAGACCAGGCCAAACAAAAACCATCTATGATCTATCCATACGTGCATGAAATCACAAACAGCTGATGAACGACAACTTGTATCCGTACATTTGGCGTAACTATTCTTGTCATTCATGTAAGGAACACACTTTTGAACGGGTCTCCATCTCTGTAATTAATTTCTCTTTCGATACAACCTCTCTATACACTCAGAGACATCGAAAGATCTAAACAAATTGATGCATTTCAAGAGCTAGACGACCGAAAATGGCGAAATCAAACATTAATGACAAAGAGCTGTTGCGAGCCTGCGAAGCGGCGATCGAAGGCTCGAAACAAAAGGTTGTGATGTCAATTCGTGTTGCGAAAAGCAAGGGGGCATGGGGTAAAGGAAAAATTGGTAGCAAAGGCCAGATAGGGGCTAAATCTAGGGTTCTTGCTGTCACTTGTAAGATATCTTCACCTCTTTCTTTTGATGATCTATCTGTTTTAAGTGATCATACTGTTGTAATTGTTGTCATATTTAGTGTGTGTGTAGCAAGTGATAACATTACTCATTTGTGAACATGTAAGATGCCCTAGGGGGGACATGGTTTCAATTACTGAAGTTTAACTATTGGTTGTTGCTACTATGTGCTATAATTAGATATGCTTGATGACATCAGCGTTACATATCTGACTCTAGAAAATCATGAAAATAGACATTGACTTTTAGCAGAATTTTGTGTTTAGCAGGGTAGGGTTTGCTATTCAGAAGGGGGTAGCGGCGCAACTTGTTGCTTGTCTACCTGCCATTAGTCTGTAATCGTCTCTGTTTTAAATAATTGAAGTACTTTCGGAGCTCAAAAAATAATAATAATAATAATAATAATAAATAGACATTCAAAACCAACCAAACAGGCGACACGCCAGCTAAGGCTTAGCCCCCACTTTTACATGTGTTTCCCTTTGATTGGTTCGCTTGTCGTCCTCAGTGTGCTTTACGAGAGTTTCCATGAGAGGTCGTTTTAGCCGCTTGTGAGCTGGCTCAATTTCCATGTCTATTTTGTTAATTTTTAAAGTCAACATGTCTGGTTTGGTGATTTTCCCTAGTTGACTCTGTGGGCTGCTTGCTTCGGTAGCTTCTGATTTTCCTCTGTCATGTTGAAGAAGATTAACAAATAGATTCTCAAAATAAATCTTTGTCTACCTGTGGTTTATGCAGCACAAGATAAAGGTGAACGAACAAAGGCGTTTCTCCGCGTCTTAAAGTATGCGGATGGCAATGTTCTTGAGGTATATACCAGAACTTTCTTTGTTTTCATCTCTATTGCCGCTTTTGCAGATTAAGAGTTGTAATTTTTTTGAATTATATCTGCAAATCCCTTCATGTGTAGCAAGCAAAAATATACAAGCTGAAGAATCTTGGGAAGGTGGAGGTGTTAACTAGCGACCCGAGTGGATGCACATTCATGCTGGTAATGGATCTTTTTCAATGTCTAGAAATTACTCTAAACTTTTCTCTGTAACATGCTTCATGAACCAATCTGCCAATAGGGTTTCGATAATCTTAGAAACCAAAGAGTTGCTCCTATTCAGTGGACTATGCGGAATCTTGATGACAGGTAATTAGTCCCAGTTTCTTTTACTTCAGACTTTAATGTTATACACATGTTAGTCTATAGTTGTTTACATTTTCTGATTTCTAGGAATCGTCTCTTGGTTTGTATTCTTAATATCTGCAAAGAAGCATTAGGCCGTCTACCGAAAGTTGTGGGTATTGATATTGTCGAGTTAGCTCTTTGGGCTAAGGTGTGTGTGTATTCTACTAGTACCATTATTTCTGTCACTAAAATAAACGGTTAGTATACACAATGCTTTCACTTTTGTAGGAACATACATCAGCAGGTTCTAAGCAACAGAATTCAAAAGATGGACCTTCTGGAGACTTGCTTTCAGAAGGTGATACCGGAGTTACGGTTGGAAATGATCTTGTGTCACAAGCAGAAGAAGAGGAAATGGAACTTCTTCTAGGCACGTACGTATATATATATATTTTTGTTCATACCAAATGTTTTCTGTTTATCAAACAATTTATGATAAATGTCATGCAACCTGCCTTCATTTAAACATAGCTGACATCTGTACTTCTAGAACATATTAAAGATACTTTTGGTAATGGCATTGTGACCAGATATGTCATGGGCATTGGGGAAGCAGAGGTCTTTTCCGAAAGGTTAAAACGGGAACTTCATGCTTTGGAAGCAGCCAACGTGCACGCAATTTTGGAAAGCGAGCATTTAGTAGATGAGGTAAACCACTCATAATACAGGACAATATGTATGTTCCATTACAGTTAAGTTTCGTTGTGTGGATTTTATCATATTTTGTGCATTCTAAAACTCTTGAACTCATAATCGTTCATGTACATGGTCACTATATATCATTCTCCCGGCCTTATGCTTTATAATTTCACAGGTATTGCATGGACTTGAGTCAACCACAATTTGTGCTGAAGATATGGATGAATGGTTGGCACTTTTTAATGTGAAGCTCAGGCATATGCGAGAGGACATTGAGGCCGTACGGACATTATGCTATAATATAATTTAGAGTAAAATGCCATTTTTTGTCCCTGAGGTTTGGCCAGTTTTGCGACTTTCGTCCAAAGGTTTGTTTTTTCGCATCTGGATCTAAAAGGTTTGAAATCTTGCCATGCCATTTTCATCCGGCTCGTTAACTCCATTCATTTTTCTCCGTTAAGTCAGGGGTGTTTTTGTCTTTTTTGTTAACTTAAAGGGCAATTCAGTCTTTTGAATACTTGTACATTATGCTAAATGCTTGTACATAATGTGAAAAGACCGAATTGCCGTTTAAGTTAACAAAAAGAGATGGAAATACCCTTGACTTAACGGAGAAAAATGGATGGAGTTAACGAGCTGGATGAAAATGACAAGATTTCAAACCTTTTAGATCCAGATGTGGAAAAACAAACCTTTGGACGAAAGTCGCAAAACTGGCCAAACCTCAGGGACAAAAATGGCGTTTTACTCTATAATTTATATTTCTAAGTTAAATATGCTAATCAAGTATTACAGTTCTTAAACTAATGTGTAAAATATTCAAAATTGTTGCTACTTATATTTATAATGTTAAATACGACGAATTTCAATTTGTGGTTACAGATAGAAGCACGGAATAATAAGCTGGAAATGCAGTCATTCAATTATAAAGCGTTGGCTGCGGAACTAGATGCACTTCTTGAAACATTGCATGTCCCTACAGAGGTAGATTGTTGTTGGTGTTGTTGTTGTTGTTGTTGTTAGTATTTAACTCATTCAGTCATATCCGTTACAGATTTCAGATTGTTTAACTGAAGGCTCCTTTGATGAGTCGCATCTGCGTAAATATATTGAAGCATGTGAATGGCTAAGAAGTGCTTTGTGTGGTTTTGATGCTTTGGATCCGAAATACACAACAACTAGAGCAGTATATTCATTAATCTTTTTATACTTTTCCGTGTTATAATGTTACTTTTGGTGTATAAACTAGAAAGTGGTAAATATTTTATGCATCTTCTGTCACAGGTGAAGGAAAAGAGGGCATTCCTTGAAATCACAAAGTTGACTTTTGCTCGACGAGCCTGTCATTTTTTAAAAGACTATTTTGTTCATTTGGTTGATTCTATGATGAGTGATAAACGAAACTTCTCTCAGGTTTGTTTTTTAGAGGTTTTTTTAATTTTATTTTTTATATCACATGTCAACGAGCATTTCATCGGTATTTTGACAATGGGCAGCGTGGGCAACTAAAGAAGCCTGATCATGCTGATCTTCACAATAAATGCAAGACTTATGCTCGCTTGTTGCATCACTTGAAGGTTAATTACATGGGAACTTTAATAATTTGATAATAAGCAATATTTAGTTTTCCTATTGATATGTGTTTATATTACTGAATAACCTATCATTACAGATTCTTGATATAAATAGCATTAAACCGCTGAGGAAAACTTATTGTAGCTCCTTTAATCAACTTTTACGACATGAGGTAAAGTTTATAAACCTATAAAATTTCTGTTGCAATCAAGTTTGTTAGATTATTAAAATGTAATAACTTTGTGGATCTATTTTTTAGACTCGTGAATTTGCTAATGAGCTACGGGCTGGTACTAAACCACCAAAAGTTCAAAGTGTATGGTTTGAAGGTCCCTCCGCCCCCAACCAAAATGTAGACACTTCAATGATTTCTGAAGCTTATACCAAAATGCTAGCGGTTTTTGTCCCGCTCCTTGTTGAAGAGGTGTGAACAAAATTCTTTATCCTTAATGTGCGCGCACACACACACACACACGGACGCTATCATTTTTGGTTTTCCGATAATGGTTCAGGTTTTTCTTCTCCTTCTTTTGTATATGCTCTGCAGAGTTCATTTTTGTCATTCTTTATGCACTTTGAAGTTTCTTCACCGGACCCACCAAGCATTCAAGATGAGGACGATGAAGATTATTTACAGATGATGGAAACGCATGAAGATGAAAGGGGTAATATATAATAATAATAATGATATATGTTACATACATTTCTTTTTGACTCATGTAATACGTACTTGCTTAAGCTTTTCATCTAAATTATGTAGGTGCATTGGACATGGGGGCACTAAACGAGTCGCTTCATGATTTACTAGATGGGATACAAGTAATTACAAAGTCAATGCTCACTTGCTTTTAGTTTAACTAGTTATTATATTTTTGTTGACTTGCAGGAAGACTTTTTTGCAACAGTGGATTGGGCCCACAAGATTGATCCTTTGCTGTGTATATCAATGCATGGTATAACCGAGCGATATATTTCTGATCTTAAAGCGGAAACAGCTGGATACGTAAGCCTCTTACTTGATGCTATGGAAGATAAGATTACTACACTATTTACACGGGTACGTTACAACTATCACATATAAAATGGTGTTTGTTCATCAATTAAATTTCAACCTTATTTGCAGTTTGTAGATGACGCTCGTCACCAGATAGAAAAAAATGACAAAAACGTTAAACAAACGGGTGTCATGTCATTCGTACCTAGGTAATGCATTCATGTTTTGAAATAATAATTAGTTCTAATTACTTTTATACTCTATTTTCAATCGGGTTGCATTTCTTGTGTGTAGATTTGCATTGCTTGCCACCCGCATGGAGCAGTATATCCAGGGACAATCTCGGGATTTGGTTGACCAGGCGTATATGAAAATCGTGAGTACTTTACTTAATTAATCGTCTGATAGCAACTATCTGCTAATACGTTCAGTTAAATAAAATGAAATAAACTGGATCATATGTTTTGACAGATTGGTATTATGTTTGTGACTCTGGACAAGATTTCTCAAGCAGACTTAAAACACTCGGATATTTTTCTCTTAGAAAACTATGCTTCGTTCCAGAATAGGTATTGATAATTTTTAACCCGAAGGATTACTTTATAAAATGCCATGTTCGTCCCTGAGGTTTAGCCAGTTTTGGGACTTTCGTCCAAAGGTTTGTTTTTCCGCATCTGGATCCAAAAGGTTTAAAATCTTGACATTTACATCCGTCTCGTTAACTCCATCCATTTTTCTCGGTTAAGTCAGGCGCATTTCCATCTTTTTTGTTAACTTAAAGGGCTATTCGGTCTTTTTCACTTTATGTACAAGCATTTAACAAATGTACAAGTATTCAAAAGACCGAATTGCTCTTTAAGTTAACAAAAAAGACGGAAATACCCCTGAATTAACGTAGAAAAATGGATGAAGTTAACGAGCCGGATGAAAATGGCAAGATTTCAAACCTCTTGGATCCAGATGCGAAAAAACAAACCTTTGGATGAAAGTCGCAAAACTGGCTAAACCTTAGGAACGAAAATGCCATTTTAGTATTTTACTCATAATTTAATTACTTTAATGCAATGTACCAGTTTTCTTAACCATGATTACATTAGATGCTGATGAGAAGCAGTTCTATGCAGTCTGTATGACTTGGCCAATTGTGTGCCAACTTTAGCTAAATTTTATCATCAAGCAAGCGAATCATACGAGCAATCCTGCGCACGTCATATCAGTGTGGTCATATATTACGTAAGTAACACGTTGTGTTTCTTGTTAAGAATTTTGTTTTCTGTTAGTCATATGTATGCTAATGGTGATTCTGGTTCATTAAAATTTGCAGCAATTTGAGCGTCTTTTCCAGTTTGCTAAACGAATTGAGGATATGATGTCTACTAATGCTCCTGAAGAAGTAAGTTTCAATATTCATTTCCATGTTTTGGTAATTACCGACTGTTGAAGTGATTCCAATTTTGTTTGATGAGTACAGATCCAGTTTCAAGTTGGATTGTCAAAATCGGATCTTAGAAAGGTGGTAAAATCGAACTTATCAGGGGTGAGTAACAAAATGAAAAGTTTTAAATATGTCACATCTTGTAATAGTATAAAACTTTGATGAGACTCCTTTTGTACATAGGTTGACAAACACATCACTGCAATGCATAAGAAACTGATGAAGAACATGACCTCTGAGGAACTGATACCTACACTATGGGATAAATGCAAGGTATTCTTATACGTATATATGTTTTCGTTCAAAAACATAAATCTTTTATTGATACTAAACAGCTAACATAACAGCATATGATGACTGACATTTGACAGAAAGAATTTTTGGACAAGTATGATAGCTTTGTTCAACTTGCTGCCAAAGTCTATCCGGGTGAAAACATTCCATCGGTAACAGAAATTCGAGACCTTTTAGCATCAATGTAGAGTTATAACGTAGTTATTTGGATCCATCAGATATTCCACTTTAAAAGTCAAACGTATGTTCATTGACTGCAACTCATGTGCTGTTTCAAGCAATACCGGCATTCTTGTCTCATTTATTTGGATCCATCAGACATAAACTACATATTCGTATGCAACTGGAGAAACTTACCTTTAAATCTTAGTATAACATCGATTATACATTGACGATTATTATATACATAAAAGAATTATGTAATCTAAGCCCAACAAAATACAACCTTAGTTATATACCACCACCTATAAGAGGACAAAAGAATCATTGTTATACACCTAATAACTTTAGGAATTAGTGCCTGTAGAAAGCCGTGAGAGTATGAATAAACCAGCAGAAGAAACAAATACGGCTGCAGCAAAACAAGCGAGATCTAGCCCCGTAACCAATGGTATGCTTTTGAACTTCTCCAACACTCCAACTTGAAGCAGCAACATCAGGGCATGCCCGATTTTCGATTTTGCTTGATAGATCGACTTAATTCCAGCCCATGATGGAAACTCCTGTAACACACGTCAAGATTGTTTTTAAAATGTCGGTAAATCAGTAAATTTTACATAACATATGCATCATTAGATATTGGTTCCAAGCTCAAAATTTCTGGATCATACTAGCTGAATAAGTTGGTCACGGGTTAGAATATGCATTTATAATGTTTTTCGTGACGTACCTTGAGATGGAAAAGACCGAAAAAGTTTGATGATGGAATCGGTCGGCCTTTTGGAGCTTTTGATCCAACAAACATGACATATAACCCCATCCCAAATGTAAGCATAGCCGTTCCTACTAAGAACATATCTATTCAAAGAAAACATATATATTCGTATAAGTTTTACTGATTCTGATATAATTTTGCTTAACACAATGGGAGTTAGAGATGCACCTAAGGCTTTGATGAGTAGATCCATGATATGTCCATGATTGGAATGGTGGTAGAGTGCATGAAAATACTGTAGGTATGATTCCACAACCAGAAAAACACCCTAAATACATTCATTTAAATTACATTAACATGTTAATAATCCTATAAGTAATTTCATATTCATTGCTAAATTCTTAATTGAACACTATTAACGATACCTCGAGGAAGCATAATACCGAACCAAGCAAGGTTCCTGCTACACCAAACATCGTAAAAAATCGAGAATCCACTATAATCTGCAAATTCACAAGATCAAAACTATAAATTCTTTATTGATTTATTTATCGACTTACGCTCCATATCTTGTTAACATTGTAAATTCACGAGTTAAATGCCTGGTTGGTCCCTGTGGTTTGCAAATATTGCAGACTTGGTCCCAGTGGTTCAATAATTACACACTTGATCCCAGTGGTTGTAATTTTTGCACTTGGGTGATCCTTATCACTAACCTATGTTAAATATCTCAGTCAAGTGTGTGTCATATGACTATAATACCCTTACTTGTTAAGAAAATAAAAAATAAAACAATATATCTTCTACCCCACCACCAATTCTTCCGATCCGGTTATAAAAACATTGGTGATAACCGATAAACATTATTTACCTTTTCGACCAGCGATTGGATGATTAAATTCCACTGTCTACGTCTCATCAAAAACGCCATTAGCGTAGCCACGTCTACTCCTTCCCTAACAGTTTGTGTTGGTTCAACTTCAACCACTGCACCGTCTAAATCCGCCACCGTATAGGTGGTGGCCACTTTAGGCAATGCCACCGGTTTCCTCTCCATATCCGCAGTCAGCTGAGTGTTTTCAGAACCAAAACCAGCCGCCATGCACGTAAACCTCATCGCCGATACACTTTCCAAAGGAGGCGTAGTACTGATAGCCGATGGCGGCCTCGACAGGCGTATTAACCTAACAGAAGCCATTGGTAATTAGATATTTAAACTGGTGATGTATATTTAAAAGATTGAAATTATTTGGAGGTGTTTGTAATTTATATAGGAGACAAGAAGAAAAATAAGAATCCAAGCATATTAGGGGGGAATATTATGTGGGCTTAGAGCATTCACATTCAATCCATCAAATAATGAGAGGAGAGGTTTTTATATTATAAAGGGTATAAAAAGTGGTTGTGAGTGGAGGAGAGATAAAATGTTACTGTTCATCTGTATATTTGGGGGGACACTGTTCATCCAGTATAATTTTTTTAATATATATTGAAAGTGGTTGTGAGTGAAGGAGAGAGAAAAATGTAATGATAATATTATTTAATTGAAAGGAGAGAGAAAAAGTATTTGTTTTTAGTGGAAATATATTGATATAGGAGTTGTTTTTTAATGGAATGTATGTATAATTTGATGGATTGAATGTGAATGCTCTTAGTTGCATGGAGTTGGTGGGGTCATTTGGAGAATTCATATATAATACTTTTTTTTTTGGGCCGCAATTGGGGGAGGTTTAGGATTGGCAATTGGGAGTTTGAAAAGTCAAATGTGTGAATAGAGCGTGGAGCACACGAACGGTGTGGAATATTAGCTTACTGGTCAGCAATGGTGACCTGTGGGCGTGAAGAAAACGTGACTATTTGAACCGAACGCGTAATTTCGTGGCTTCGTGCCTTCCGTTAAAAAAGTGTAGAAAAATTACAAAACACCGACCTCATCAGGTAGTGCAAATCCTTTTTATCTTGTAAAAATAATAAACCAACCTTTTAATATCTAGAGTAAATTACAAGTTTTTGTCCCAAATTTCAGGCGCTGTCTTTTACCTTTAAAATTGATGAGTTTTGTCCTTAACGTTTCAAAATTCTGCATGCTATGTCTTTTAGGCCAAACCCAGTTATATTTTTTTGTTAAAGTTGGTCATGTGCCATGCACATGAGGGCACTTTTGTCATTTTGTCTCCCTAAGGATTATTTTGTAAATAACTTATAACAAGGGTGTAATTGTGTAAAAATAAAAAAATAAAGATATAAAATAAAAATTCATTCCTGCATTCTCTTTCTCTCTCTAACTCTTTCTCTCTCTCCTCCCTCTCTCTTCAAAACGCTCCCTGCCCTCTCTTTAGAATTATACCCATGTAATTTGTATGTAATCTGTTCTGATAAGAAACAAAAGATCAAACCCTAATCTGTTCTAAGCCCTAATTACCCAAACAAGATCAAATTGCAGCAAAAAGATATTAGGTTTAGTGGTGGTGGGTGCGATGGTGATGACGGGTATAGCGGTGGTGGGAGGTGTACGGTGGTGGGTGCGATGCTGATGGTGGGTTTAGCGGGGGTAGGTGTACGGTTGAGGTGGGTTAGAGGCGGCGATGGGTGTGGCGGGCAGTGGTCCAGTTGAGGTGGAGTTAGGCGATTGCAAGTGGTGGTGGCCGGAGCTACTTCGCCGGAATTCTCTGCGTGTTATCTTCGGACCTCACCAGAAAATACATGCTTCGCCGGAATTCTCTACTGGTAAGATCTTAGTTTTGAATCCGAGAACAATCCTCCTTTATTTTAGTTTTTGTGATGGTCGATACCAGCTGAGTATATATTTCTTCCACCAACAATAATAAGATCTTTTATTCTTCTAGTGATAAACAAGTTTCCATCTATTATCCTTCCCAAATCACCAGTAGTATATATGCACAACAAACATAAACACAATTTTCGGCCAATCCGTAACTAGGAGCCATTACATGTTGAGAAAGGCCGAACGGTGCCGTCAACCAAAGTCGGCCCTCTTCTCCGATCTTCTCTCTTCGTTTACTCTCTCTCCCTGTATCTATCTTTGTTGGATCTGGATTTATCCCTAAATGATTACTCACCGTACGAGGCAGGTAGGGTTATGGTGAGTTGGAGAATGAGATGGAGATGGTGAGAAAGCTCATTTTTGAGAGGATTGATGGAGATGAAGACGAGTGAAAGTAGGAGAGAGATTGAGGATTACTGTAAAAGCCATGGGTGATTATTTGAAGAAATTTGAGGGTTTAGTAATAATAGTATTTTTTAATAATAATAATATTAAATATATTAGGTAAAAAGACAAAAATACCCTTGGATGACCAGTTTTAACAAAAAAAATTAACTGGGTTTGCCCTAAAGGACATAACATGTAGGATTTTGAAACATTAAGGACAAAACTCATCAATTTTAAAGGTAAATGATAGCGCCTGAAATTTAGAACAAACATAAAGGACAAAACTTGTAATTTACTCTAATATCTACTATCTCATGCTAATTTGTATTAGACTAAACTACATAGATTTTAGATCCTCCTTATGGTTTACCAAAAAAAATGGGTTTAATCCATAGGTTTCCAAAAATACACGAATGGTCTTTGTAGTTTGCACTTTCTAACATATTTAGTTTCTAAGCAACACATCTTAAGGTTTTAGCAGATACAAGTAGGGGTGTGCATGGGTTGGTTTGGGTCGATTTTGACCTAGAACCATAACCATAACCGTGATGCCGGTTAATGAATAACCATAACCATAATTGATCGGTTATGGTGGTTATGGTTATTCGATTTTGATAGTTTTAGCGGGTCGGTTATAGGTGATTAACCGTGTATTTAGCTTAACTAAAAATAGCTTAATTTTTTTAACATAGAATAAATTGTTATTGCATATTTGTATATATTAGTATATTACATAGTATAAAAAATACATATAATCTATAACATTAATACCGATTATTATCGAATGTTGAAATAAAGTGATATGATACATTCCATAAATTCAAATAAACATCCAACCAAAATCACAAAACGATATGAAAAACCTACAAATACTAAAATCTTCAATAAACAACATCAAATATTAAAAATATGGTGAAATGTCCCAAATCCTACAAAAACTTATTACATGTTGGTTCGGTTCGGTCATGGTGGGTATGGAAAAAATGATAACCATAACCGACCTGCTACTTTCGGTTTTCAAAAAAACCATTAACCGACCCACCGATTTTTTATTTGGTTCGGTGTTGTCGGTTAATTCGGTATGGTTCGGTTAATTCGGTTTTTTGCACACCTCTAGATCCAAGTTAGTGACTAAATGTGTTATAAAGTGCAAACCACAGGAACCATCCATGTACTTTTGGCAAAAAAAAAAAAAACTTGGACCAGATGTGTTACAAATTGAAAACCGTGCTTTACTATTTATATTATTTTGTTTTACTCAAGAAAAGCTTACACATTTGTTTTTCTTGTCTGAGTGAAAATTTGGTTGGAGTCCTTCCGTAACGGTTGCTCCTAGCCTCATGCATTTTTGTGAACTTTTTAATGCGTTCAAAATGCGTTAGTGATATTTAAAGTAAAGTTTTCTTTATTGCTCGGTATCTTTCCTGTTGACATAACAAAACATAACGATTGGAGATTCATCTAAAGTGTCACGTATCGTTAATGGTTTTTAATTTAACATACTTAATAGTTATTAACTTAAAACGTCTTTTTTATAGGAATGTCAAAACACTTGTCATTTGAGGAATCTTGTGTTTTATCTTTATTACGATATATTTAAATGTATCATAAGTTCTGAATAAATGTTAGATACCTTAGGCACGTCTCAATATTACTAGACCAAATGTCGCTTTGGTGTTTTATTTATTTATTTATTTTGCAATTAAATATATGTTGTTGAAATGATTGTTATACCATGTGTAGTGGTGAAGGAAGATAATGCTCCTCCTTTGGGCTTGATCGTTATGTGGCGGTCCAGTTAGCAATTAAGCATTATGGGGCATTTTTTTAAAGAGTAAACTGCCATTTTGGTCCCTGTGGTTTGGCCAGTTTTGCCACTTTAGTCCAGATCTCAAACTTATTACATCTGGGTCCCTGTGGTTTGCATTTTGTTGCCATTTTGGTCCAAATTTCAATTTTGGTCAGATTCCCCACTAATGACCATGATATTTTGTCTTTACCCTTAGGGGTATTTTAGTCATTTTGAAATTATTATAACTCAATTATATATATATATAATACCCTAAAACCATTAATATATATACACACACATACAGAGACTCTGCTCTCTCTCTCTCTCTGAACTACCACCACCACACCATCACCACCCCCACCACCGGATCTGCAGCCCACCGCCACCACCACCACTCTGCCGCCACATGCACCACCACCACCACCGCCACCTCCTCCCCCTTCTCACCACCGCCACCATCACCAACTTCTCTCTCTCTCTCTCTCTCTCTACACCACCGCCACACCTCAGCCACCACCACACCTGAACCCCCATTCTCGTTCTCGTTCGAAATCAGACCCATGAAATTGCAATTGGTTCCTCCATTCATCTGTCCTCTTGAACAACTCTACAAAAAAGCCCTAGACTTTCAAAACTGTTCCCCAAAATCAACCAAACCGTCATTTTTAGCAACATATATTGATTTGGGGTTATTGCATATTTCATCTAGATCTGCCATTTGACAGAGAGAGAGAGAGAGAGAGAGAGAGAGTGATCGGAAGAGAGAGAGAGTCCCGGGTTGTTTTTTTTGGGTTGTTTTGTCACCACAGTAGGATGGTGGTGGTGGTGTGGTGGTAGTTCAACGGCGGCGGCGGCGGTGATGATTGATATTTGTTTTGTTTAGAAACCCTAGAATCGTCAGATATCCGAGCAACGGCGGCGGCGGCGGTGGCATTCTATCTGTAACAGGAATTGAAGTTAGATAAATTCGAGTCGAAACAGCAGAATTTTTGGGGTTTTTTTTGTGGATGATTGATATTTGTTTTGTTTTTTGAAATGGATATAGAAGGAGGAGAGGGTGGTGGTGGTGGGAGGTAGGATATGGTGGTGGTGGTAGATGAAGGTTGAGATAATAGTGTAGATGAAGGTTATAAAATGACCTAATCGAATTTTTGTGTAGATGATGTGTAGATGAAGGTTAGATAATAAAATCAATTCAGCAGGAGAGAGAAAGAAGAAAAGGTGGGGTGGGGTGGGGTGGGGTGGGTACTTGGGCAGGCAAAATGACCAAAATGCCCCTTTAGAAAAGGACAAAAACCCAGGTTGCAACAGTGAAAAATTGGGGTTTTTGAATTTTGGACTAAAATGGCAACAAAAGTGAAACCACAGGGACCCAGATGTAATAAGTTTGAGATTTGGACTAAAGTGGCAAAACTGGCCAAACCACAGGGACCAAAATGGCAGTTTACTCTTTTTTAAATGAGTGTAGTGGTATAATGCCCAATAATGTTTTATTCATGATTACTCAATTATTTTTTCTATTAAAATTAAAACTAATAATATCTCATTAAATAAAAAAATTATTGCAGGGACATGCCTAATATTTGCGCGTATGTCATCATACTCGGGTCCATCTCTTGGAAATTGAAGGACGGTTGCGGTTGGGTGGTGTTCGGGCGATATGAAGTTTGGTTGCCGGGTCTAGACGGAACACCGAAAGGGGGGTCGGAAGAGATTCATGATATAATCTTTTAAAAAATATGAAGGGTAAATTACTTTTTGAGTCCATGTGTTTTATGTGTTTTAACTAGTTGAGTCCAAAAGCAAAAAAGTTTAACGACCTGAGTCCCTATAAGCCTTTTCTTTAACCATATGAGTCCATTTTTTGGATTTATGTTAAGTCAGCTGTTAAGTCCCCCTACGTGCAGTCCACGTGAGGGGTATTTTCGTCCATTTAACCCTATTAAGCCTTAATTCCACCTATATTTATCTCACCAAACTCAATTAAAACCCTATTTTCACCCCCAAATCTTTCACTCGCTCACATTTCCACTGATAAACTTCAATTCATCTCGTTGATCATCATCTACAATCGAACGAAGAACAATGGCGAATCTTCACGACATCTCAACGTGGTGTATTCGTGGTTATGGACAGCATTTCGATCCGTATGTGGAGTATGGTAAGCAACTAATAATCCAGTTCTCATCTCTGTTTTAACATGAAACTTTTTACAGTAATTTCACCTCTGTTTTACTTCATTTCAGTTGGTGAGCCTACAATGTTCAGCATTCACATTTTCCATGGTGGCGAGTTTATGGTTAAACCTGTCACACCCCAACAGATGACGGAAACATCAGGACATGGCACTGAGCGAAACAGATTGTCAAGAGAAATTCCATAACGACTAAATTACCAAATAGTTAATATTATGTCCCAAACCATAACCCATTAAGTAATCTAATTATTACAGACAGCGATATTCTCAAAACACATCATGTTCCGATAACTCAGATTTCAAATAAAATATAAATTGTCTTTGTTTCTAGACTCCCGGTCCTACTTGATTCCATAAAAGCAGGCATCCTAGCAGATAGCAATCCTAAACACTTGTCACATACGTTAAAGTAAAAGTCAATACACATAGTGTAAAGGTGAGCATACAAGTTTGATAGTATAATAGAGTTCGAAAATCATTTACGCATAACCAGCACGTACAACGTGTGATGTGAAGCACGTAAGTTATCGACAAGATCCTATCAATACCAATGACTGCGGGTCGACTGCGTAAGGTAATTCGCAACATATATTCACCACTGCGAATCATGTGATTAATGGTCCTTAACAACCCCTGAGTGAACAGGTGCTGAGTCCAAACTATAGTACCATCGTTGCTAAGGCAGGTAGACAACAATCTATGTGTAAACATAACAAACAAGCATTCATTCATCGAGTCACGTATAACATGCAGTAGCGGTTAGCATTAAAGTATTACGTAGTGTGTTTGATGTGATTTAGAATAAGTAACGTATGTAACACCCAAAAGTGCATAAAGCAAAAAGGGTTCGAGTATACTCACAGATTGTGTTTAACAAATAAAAAATCTCTTGGATTGAAGGGAGCGCTGAGAGAAATTAGTCTGAACAGTTAACGATAGCATAAATGATAAGCGGCGCGTAAAACGGTGCAAGTGTACCAAGGATCGGATGGTAATCCGATCGGATGGCCAGTCGATCGGGTGGCAATCCGTTCGGATGGTCATCCGATCGGATGGCCATTCGATTGGATTGGCACCTCGTTTGGTGAGGGTGTGTTTGTGTACGATGGTTTGTACTTTGAAGTTTTCATTGTAGCATTTTGAAAATAGAGAAGTATCTCTACCCTTCAGGTTGGTCGATCGAACGATTGTTCGATCGGACAGCAATCCAATTTGCGAGGCTTCTCAGTTTGAGAACAAGTTCACAGCAGGACGGTCACTCGATCGGATGGCTATCCGATCGGGTGGCAATCCGTATGTATTGAACATGTTGAAATTTGATTAAATATCAAAGTCCCAAACGTCACACGATCGGACGGTCACTCGATCGGATGGCAATCCGATCGGGCGGTAATCCGTTCAACGTTCAGTTCCTTGAATAGTTTGAATAAAAGTTTAAGTGTGGAACCAAGTGCAACCCGATCGGATGGCCGGTCGATCGGATGACAATCCGATCGGACGGCAATCCGTCCCGACGATCTGATCGTCTTGTCACCTGATTCTGTTTGAAGTTTTGCAGTGTTTGAACGAGACATTTTGATAACTTGTTTTAAACAACAGGAACCCTATCCCGACCCAAGTGACCCGACCGAACAGGAACCACCCTAGTCTGACCGGTTCACGGTTCGAGAAGGTTGTTCATGTTCAAACCCGAAATCAGTAGTCTCTTAGATAGAATTCAGATCTGGAACTAATACATCACTAAGAATGAGTAGAAGATCAGAACAAGCTCCGATTCTATCAGGTTTTGAGTGCATTGAGTGTAAAAGAGTTGAAAGAAAGTTGGAAATCCTTCTTTCAATCCTTCCTACATTGAGTATGTTCAGATCTATGCAAGATCTTTGTTTATTCATGTGGAAATCGTCCTGATCTAAGTTGTTCTTGGTGGATTGAAGCCAAAACATGAAGTTCATAAGAACTCCATGATGACATCACCCTAGATCATCTCAAATCCACTAATTTCACGGTTAAAAGTTAAGATTCGAAAGATAGAATGATGAAGAAGTGTGTGTAGATCATAAAAGTACAAGATTTAGGTTAGAAACTTACAAGAATCGAGAGAAATCGAGAGAAATGAGGCTTGAAGTCGGCTGGTCGAACAAGGGAGCTGTCACATCACAAATGATGTGACATGTGGGTATTTATAGGGTTTCCCAAAAAGGAAAGTGAGGAAAGTGGCTGGTCGATCAGGTGGCAGCCCGATCGGGTGACAACTCGATCGGATGACAACCCTATCGGATGGCAATCCGATCGGATGGCCACTCGATCGGTTGGGCACTCGATCCATGAGTCCGGCGAGATGAGTTTTGTCGTTTCGATTCGCGTGTTGAGCGTTACGATGCGATTCGAGAGAGCGATGCGATAGTATTACCCATTAGTTACACAAATAACATAACTACTATATCTAACATACAATCACTACAAATAACTTGCGTATAGCGTTTTCGATTCGATTGCGATACGATAGATTGCGAATTTCGATTTACACCTCAACATAAACATAACATGCACAAGTAACACATAAATAGCACACACACGTAAAACAATATGCAGAACACATAATTCGAGTTGCGGTTGCGACTGTGATAAGCGATAAATAGATTAAGCATGCGATTAATAGCGATTAAACCTCGATTATTAATAGATACTCCACATAATACAACTGAAGCGATAACATAAATAGATTATCTACAAATCAAAGAAGTCAAAACAGGAGTTGAGCAAGGAGTGACAGATCATAATTAGCAATCTTTTCTTCCTTTGACTTCAATCTTGACTTTGACTTTCGAAACACGGGGTGTTATAGCCTCCCCCTCTTAAGGGAATTTCATCCCGAAATTAGGCCAGAGTCGTAACAAACAACTGCGGGTACTTCGCCTTCATGTCGCTTTCGAGTTCCCAAGTGAACTCTGCGCCTCGTTTGCCTTCCCACCGGACCTTCAGAATGGGAATGCGCGAGCGTCAGAGATGCTTGGTTTGGCGGTCCATGATCTCGACAGGCTTTTCCACGAAGTGTAATGTTTCGTTCACTTGAAGATCCTCAAGTGGTACGTGTAAATCATGTTCAGCTAGGCACTTTCTGAGGTTCGAGACGTGGAAAGTCGGGTGGACGTTGTTAAGTTCCTCCGGTAGTTCGAGTCAGTAGGCCACTTTGCCGATCCTTTCAAGAATCTTAAAGGGTCCAACATATCGAGGCGCGAGCTTTCCTTTCTTGCCGAATCTGACCACACCCTTCCAAGGCGATACCTTTAGGAGTACATGGTCCCCAACGTCAAATTCAAGGGGCTTGCGTCATCTATCGGCGTAACTTTTCTGAAGACTCCGAGGTTTCAGTAGATTGTCTCGAATTTGGAGGATTTTGTCAGTCGTTTCTTGCAATAGCTCAGGACCGGTTAATTGCGGGTGCCCGATCTCGTGCCATACAATAGGCGATCGATATCTTCTTCCATACAATGCCTCAAATGGTGCCATTTGAATGCTGGAATGATAAATGTTATTGTACGAGAATTTGACTAAAGGTAAGTATGCGTCCCAATTACCCCCGAAATCTATGACACACGAATGAGCATGTCTTCAAGGGTACGAATCATTCTTTCAGTCTGACCGTCGGTTTGGGGATGGAATGCGGTACTTAGATTAAGAGCAGTACCGAGAGCAGATTGAAATGTTTCCCAAAGACGCGAGGTAAACCGAGCATCGCGGTCAGAAATGATGTCGCGAGGCGTCCCATGTCGACAAATGATATCTTTGGTGTAGTTTCGGGCTAATTTTTCTACCTTGTAGTCTTCCTGTATCGGCAGAAAGTGAGCAGATTTAGTCAAACGGTCAACAACAACCCAGATGCTGTCGTGACCTGAGGGTGTGCGCGAAAGTTTCGTTATGAAGTCCATAGCTATACTTTCCCACTTCCACATAGGGATCTCGGGTTGAACGAGTAAGTCAGAGGGTCTTTGGTGCTCAACCTTGACTTTTGAGCAAGTTAGGCATTTCGAAACATAGAGGGCGATATCTCTCTTCATGCCCGGCCACCATTACTTGTAGCGCATGTCCTGGTACATCTTGTCGGCACCGGGATGAATAAAATATTGGAATTTGTGGGCTTCGTCCATCAAAATATGTCGTAAATTGGTCCGTTTAGGGATCCAAATTCGGTCTAGATAATGGAATATCCCATTCGACTTATTCACTAGCTTGGCTCCATCGTTGAGAATCCTTTCCTTCTTCAAAGTGCGTTCGGTAAAGCAGGCATGCTGGGCTTCGTGGATGAGGGTCTCGAGATCATACAGAGCTTGAATATTACGGGTGCTGTGCAAGTAGCTCCGTCTGCTGAGAGCGTCGTCAACGACATTTGCTTTGCTAGGATGATAACGAATCTCACAGTCATAATCGTTGAGAAGTTCTACCCACCGGCGTTGACGCATATTTACGTCCTTCTGGTCACAGATATGTTGTAGGCTCCTATGATCGGTGAAGATGGTACACTTGGTACCATAAAGGTAGTGTCGCCAACTCTTTAACGCAAAAACAACTGCGCCTAGCTCGAGGTCGTGGGTTGTATAGTTCTTCTCATGGATCTTGAGCTGACGAGATGCGTAAGCAATAACCTTGTCTCGTTGCATGAGAACACAACCAAGGCTAAGGTTCGAGGCATCACAATAGACGTTAAAGTCATCGTTTCCGTCGGGTAAGGTGAGGACGGGAGCATTGCAAAGCATATACTTGAGGGTTTAAAAGGCAGTCTCTTGTCCAGTTCCCCAAACAAAAGGCTTGTCTTTGTGCGTGAGAGAGGTGAGCGGCACAACAATTTTTGAGAATCCTTCAATAAATCGGCGATAATAGCCCGCTAATCAGAGAAAAGAACGGACTTCCGATGGGTTCTTAGGTGTGACCCAACTCTTGACAGCTTCAATCTTCGCGGGGTCGACGTGGATACCTTGACTATTGACAATGTGACCGAGGAATTGAACCTCCTCCAGCCAGAATTCACACTTGGAGAACTTGGCATAGAGTCGATTCCCCCGGAGTAGCTCGAGAACCAAACGTAGATGTTACGCGTGTTCGGTTTTTGACTTGGAATAGATCATGATATCATCGATGAACACGATGATGAAGCAGTCGAGAAAAGGTTTACAAACGCGATTCATCAGATCCATAAAAACCGCGGGTGCGTTGGTTAAACCAAAAGGCATAACAACGAACTCATAGTGGCTGTATCGAGTGCGAAAAGCGGTTTTGGGAATATCCTCCTCTTGTATGCGTAATTGATGATAGCCTGAGCGTAGATCGATCTTAGAAAAACACATAGCGCCTTGTAGCTGATCAAATAAGTCATCGATTCGAGGCAAGGGATAGCGATTCTTGATCGTCAACTTATTCAACTCCCTATAGTCGATGCACATTCAGAATAACACATCCTTCTTTTTAACGAAGAGGACTGGTGCGCCCCAAGGAGAGGTGCTAGGGCGAATGAAGCCTTTATCAAGAAGTTCCTGGAGCTGACTCGAGAGTTCGCGCATTTCGGACGGAGCGAGTCGATAAGGAGCTCTAGCAACAGGATTTGCTCCAGGAATGAGGTCGATGCGAAAGTCGATATCACGACTCGGAGGTAACCCTGGAAGATCTTCAGGAAAAACGTTAGGGAATTCACGAACAACAGGAACGTCTTTCACTTATGTCTTTCCCTTCTTTTCCTTCTCCGCTACTACAATGTTAGCCAAGAAAGCTCTGTATTCCTTGCGGAGATACTTGCTAGCTTGGATACATGACATGAGCTTGAGGTCTTTCGAGAGAGTTTCGCCATACACACAAAGTTGATCCCCATTAGCGAGCGAAAATCGAATCATCTTATCGAAGCAAACAACTTCAGCATGGTTTTCACGAAGAAAGTCCATGCCTATTATGACGTCAAAACTACCGAGCTGCATCGGAATAAGGTCGATAGGAAAGATGTGATTGTACAGTTCGAGAGTACAATCACGAAGAACAGAGTTAATGGCGACGGTCCTTCCGGTGGCGACTTCAGCATCAAACGTCGAGGGGAGATGTGCGCGCTTATGATTAAGGAGATTTTCGAACTCAAACGATACAAAACAGTTATCGGCTCCAGTATCAAACAAACACGAAGCATAAATACCATTCACAAGGAATGTACCATTGACCACGTTGTTGTCAGCCTGATCCTGGCGCACATTAATGTTGAAAGTTCGAGCGCGAGCTGCTTGTTGCTGAGGCTGCTGCTGCTGATGCTGGGGCTGCTGCTGTTGCGGCTCTTGCTTCACAACTCGATTGGGGCACATGTTTGCGAAGTGGTTGGGATTACCACACGCAAAGCAGACTCTAGCATTGATCGCGGGTGTCGGAGCCGCTTGTTGGCCTTGAGGAGCAGGTAGTAGAGCTTGATGAGCAGTAGCTGGAGTTGGAGCTTAACGAGGACCTGTACGGCAGTTGGCGGTGAAATGGCCGTACATCTTGCAATGTACACAAAATCTACAGGCGACTCCCACTGGGTGGTGATAGGTACAAGTCGGGCAGGCAGGGTAAGGACCAGTATAAGCACACTTTGCCAGCGGTGCTTGGGTTACCGGTGTCACGACCTGGCGGTGTTGAGCCTGCTGCTGAGCTGGTGCAGGTTGGAGCGGGGCAGCAGTGGTGACAACACAGTTCTTGTTGCTAGAGTTGCTGTTGTTCTTCCTCTTCCGACGAGAGGCCTTTGAAGACTGAGGAGTGGCAACGGTTTTAGCGGTTGGTGCGGTGGTAGCTTGATGTAGATTCTTGGTGGCTTTATCCCAGTAGCCAGACTTGACTCGCTTGTCGTTTATTTCAGCGGCAAGCAGGTAAGTTTCCTCGATTGTTGCTGGTTTTGAAGCTTGCATAAAATATGCGACACAATCTGGCAGAGCTCGAATATACTTCTTGATCGTCACATCAGGAGTCTTAACTTAATCAGGACAGATTATGCTAAGCTGCTTGAAGCGAGCAGTTAAAGCAGCATTGTCACCATTCTTCTGCTTGATATGCCAGAATTCGTCCTCCAACTTTTGGCGCTCGTGGGGAGTGCAGAACTCTTCCAACATGACGTCCTTCAACTCATCCCACGTCAAACCATAAGCTGCATCATTTTCACGTTTGTTTCTCTCGGCCGTCCACCAATCTAGCGCTTGGGATTGGAAGACGCCGGTAGAGTTTAGAGTGCAGAGATCGTCAGGACAGCCATTCTGGCACAGGGTGACCTCGATCGAATCAAACCATTGGAATAAGGCCGTAGGAGCATCTTCGCCAGTAAATTCTTTCGGTCCGCAAGCTTTGAACTGCTTGAAGCTAAAAACATCTTTAGGGGTTTTAGTCCTAGACTCTTCAGAAGACTTGCTAGCGTTCTCGTGTAGGTCCCTAACGATCTGGGGAATGACTTTCGCTATCTGCTTAGCGATGAGGGCAGCAAGGCGTTTGCCTTTCTGGTTTCGGCGAGCAGCGCGCGAGTGACGGGATCCAGATGACGACATTGTCTGCAACAGACATCGTCATAGGACTCAAAACACTATTCAATCATTCCTAGTATAGTCTAGCGATTCACCATAAAGCTCAGGAACACGTATCCACATAAACACCGAATCACATTGGCACATAAACACATAAGCACATAATCACGTAGAGCACATAAACACATTGGCACGTAAGGCACAAAAGCACATGAGGCAGTCAGAATACAGAAACCTAACTACATGTTGCACGTATTCCCTACCCTTTACAGCGCGTATGGCGATTAAATATAGCGATTGCGAGTATCGAGCAGCGATGGCGAATAATGACCAGCAATTTGTTTGCGTTTTGAGGTAGATGTGTAGTGCGAGTTGTGCGTGTTGATCGAAATGAACAGCGAAAATGAATAAATCACCAAAATCGAAACAAGTAATCATATGAAACACATAAAATCCATATAAAATCGAAAAATATCAGAGTCAGCAGTTGTGGGCTCAGAACCGAAACACATAGAAAATCGAGAATGAATTGTCTGCGGCTGATAGACGTTGACTTCCCAAAGTGGTTCGACTATTCACAAGGACTTTTGGTACACACTTTAACCTTCGGGACTGTGCTCTCGCCCCGAAATTTTAGGCGATTGGCACGCATCCTGCCAGTTACATGGTGACTTCAAGTCGTTGGAGTCCGTCGAGACTTTGGTGGGAGTGTTGAAAAATCAAAATAAATCGGAACGAGTCGTCAAGGTTCGGGTTTCACTCCTAACTTAGCGACTTTATTCCTGTTTTGGTAAAATAGGAAAGGAAATTTGCGTCAAAGTATGGATTTCACTCCTGATTCAACGCCAATTCTCCTGTTTATAGGTAAAAATGCGAGTCGAACAAGTGATTTGGTTGAGAGTTTGCGGTTTTCACACCTAATCTCGACCTAATTACTCGTTTATTTTCAAAAAATGAGAGTGAAGTGTAGTGTTCAGCGAGAGTAGCGAGATATAGCAAGTAAGCTTGTACAAAAACCCCTACAGGGTATGCACAAGTCGGTCTGTTGGTACTTAACTATAAACTAGGTCGTTTTTAAGACATCGACCCGGACTATGTCGATTCTTGCCTAATTCCCTATAGTTATGGCTCTGATACCAATCTGTCACACCCCAATCGATGACGGAAATATCGGGGCATGGCACTGAGCGAAACAGATTGTCAAGAGAAATTCCATAACGACTAAATTACCAAGTAGTTAATATTATGTCCTATACCATAACCCATTAAGTAATCTAATTATTACAGACAGGGATATTCTTAAAACACATCATGTTCCGACAACTCAGATTTCAAATAAAATATAAATTATCTTTGTTTATAGACTCCCGGTCCTACTTGATTCCACAAAAGCAGGCATCCTAGCAGATAGCAATCCTAAACACCTGTCACATACGTTAAAGTAAAAGTCAATACATGTAACGACTCACACAAAAACGTCCTAAAAAAGTTCCGTAAATATAACCCGGACCCTGATACAACAACCCTCGTTAAAAGTCCTATTTATTTTATTATTTTATCTAAAAGGAAACCCTAATTAAGAAACCCAAGTGATTCTACGCGAACCCTACAAATTTCAGAACAATCAGAATCAGGATCAGGGCCCCTAAAACTCAGGGGGGGCATTCCCTACTTGATGATTATCCTTATAAATTATTATAAAAATCAAATTTAATTAAATCATCGACTCATCAGGCCTAGTCCCACGCGTGGCAAGCCTATAAGTAATTCGTGTCTCTTACGGACCGTAACATTAATAATCTTACGGACCGTAAGCACCCTTACGGACCGTAACATTAGGAGTCTTACGGTCCGTAAGCTAATCAAATTTCGTGTATAAATAGCAGGCCTTGGCACTTGAATTCTGACATTTGAGCGACGATCAAATTCCAAACGTACGCTGAGTTATCGTCCAAATACTCACAATTAACACACACAAATCACTAATTAGTATAGCGGGGTGCTGCCAAACTGGGTATTATCTCAATCGCTGCTACGATTCAATGTCCGATCGATTAAATTATCCAATGAATGTTTAAGTGCTGCTCAAATTGGGTTATGCTTTGTCATTAATCGTGATTTCGACTTGAATGTTTGAGTGCTGTTCGAATTCGGACTATACTCTGTCATTCGTTGTGAATCCGATGGATGTTTAAGTATTGCACTTTGTCATTCGTTGTGAGGGTTTTATCTCGTGAGTTATCGTAAATGCTGTATTAAGTTATCTACCTAGTTCGTATGCACTAGGTTACAAGGTTAATTAATAGGCTAAGCTCTGCCTGTAGGAATCTGCAAAAGCTTATCTGTAGACTAAACTTTGCCTGTATAAATCTGCAATATATCGAGGCTTATCTATAACTTTGGCCGTATGAATCTGCATGCTTATAAAGTGAGTCATTCTCTTTTTATCAAATTACTTTCAAAATCATGTTTATTTTCAAAGGTTATAATTACAGTGATTAAGTTTATGTAATCACCAAGTTACAGCCGGTATGTGGGGTTTTGTATACATTACTTGATAATCTTCACCATTGGACAACGAGTTAGCCAAGGGGTGATATGACCATAGTCACAGACACCATTGGACGAATGGGCCAATGGGTCGAGTGACAATTACTGTGGGTAGTTGGTTTGATATCTGAAACATTGTAATCTCTCTTAATACTGTAAATTATAACAAATGTGTCGTTTTATTAAAAAGAATGATTCACTCAGTATTTCCCGCTGACAAAACCTTTTTAAAACACTTTTCAGGTAATTACAGTAGATTGGAGTAAGAGATGGATACGGCACTGAAAGGCATCAAGAAGTGGCTTATTTTATTAAATTAAATCAAAATTAAGAAATATTGTTTTATGTAATAAAATTTATCTTTATTAAAGCTACCATTGTAAAACATGGGTTTATCCCATCTATTTAATAAATAAAATCCGGTGTTTTCTAAACTCTGATATTTTCCTAACTCTCGGTCCTGATGAAATTTCCGCTGCAACGTTTTCAAATTAATCACCGGTACCACTGGGCTGTTCGCAACTCCCGATTCCGTCCAGGGTGGGTCGGGGGTCGTGACAATACACATAGTGTAAAGGTGAGCATACAAGTTTGATAGTATAATAGAGTTCGAAAATCGTTTACGCGTAACCAGCACGTACAACGTGTGATGTGAAGCACGTAAGTTATCGACAAGATCCTATCAATACCAATGACTGCGGATCGACTGCGTAAGGCAGTTCACAACACATATTCACCACTGCGAATCATGTGATTAATGGTCCTTAACAACCCCTAAGTGAACAGGTGCTGAGTCCAAACTATAGTACTATCGTTGCTAAGGCAGGTAGACAGCAATCTATGTGTAAACATAACAAACAAGCATTCATCGAGTCACGTATAACATGCAGTAGCGGTTAGCGTTAAAGTATTGCATAGTGTGTTTGATGTGATTTAGAATAACTAACGTATGTAACACCCAAAGGTGCATAAAGCAAAAAGGGTTCGAGTATACTCATAGATTGTGTTTAACAAATAAACACTCTCTTGGATTGAAAGGAGCGCTGAGAGAAATTAGCCTGAACAGTTAACGATAGCATAAATGATAAGCGGCACGTAAAACGGTGCAAGTGTACCAAGGATCGGATGGCCAGTCGATCGGGTGGCAATCTGTTCGGATGGCCATTCGATTGGATTGGCACCTCGTTTGGTGAGGGTGTGTTTGTGTATGATGGTTTGTACTATGAAGTTTTCGTTGTAGCATTTTGAAAATAGAGAAGTATCTCTACCCTTCAGGTCAGTCGATCGAACGGTCATTCGATCGGACAGCAATCCGATTGGCTAGGCTTCTCAGTTTGAGAACAAGTTCACAGCAGGACGGTCACTCGATCGGATGGCTATTTGATCGGGTGGCAATCCGTATGTATTGAACATGTTGAAATTTGATTAAATATCAAAGTCCCAAACGTCACATGATCGGACGGTCACTCGATCGGATGGCAATCCGATCGGGCGGTAAATCATTCAACGTTCAGTTCCTTGAATAGTTTGAATAAAAGTTTAAGTGTGGAACCAAGTGCAACCCGATCGGATGGCAATCCGATCGGACGGCAATCCGTCCTGACGATCTGATGGTCTTGTCACCTGATTCTGTTTGAAGTTTTGCAGTGTTTGAACGAGACATTTTGATAACTTGTTTTAAACAACAGGAACCCTATCCCGACCCAAGTGACCCGACCGAACAGGAACCACCCCTAGTCCGACTGGTTCACGGTTCGAGAAGGTTGTTCATGTTCAAACCCGAAATCAGTAGTCTCTTAGATAGAATT
Source organism: Helianthus tuberosus (assembly GCA_030545235.1). Classification (NCBI taxonomy): domain Eukaryota; kingdom Viridiplantae; phylum Streptophyta; class Magnoliopsida; order Asterales; family Asteraceae; genus Helianthus; species Helianthus tuberosus. Next base: position 84,802 of record JARYGA010060532.1, on the reverse strand, counting down.
TAGATCTGGAACTAATACATCACTAAGAATGAGTAGAAGATCAGATCAAGCTCCGATTCTATCGGGTTTTGAGTGCATTGAGTGTAAAAGAGTTGAAAGAAAGTTGGAAATCCTTCTTTCAATCCTTCCTACATTGAGTATGTTTAGATCTATGCAAGATCTTTGTTTATTCATGTGGAAATCATCCAGATCTAAGTTGTTCTTGGTGGATTGAAGCCAAAACATGAAGTTCATAAGAACTCCATGATGACATCACCCTAGAACATCTCAAATCCATTGATTTCACGGTTAAAAGTTAAGATTCGAAAGATAGAATGATGAAGAAGTGTGTGTAGATCATAAAAGTACAAGATTTAGGTTGGAAACTTACAAGAATCGAGAGAAATCAAGAGAAATGAGGCTTGAAGTCGGTTGGTCGAACAAGGGAGCTGTCACATCACAAATGATGTGACAGGTGGGTGCCCGATCGGATGGCCACTCGATCCATGAGTCCGGCGAGATGAGTTTTGTCGTTTCGATTCGCGTGTTGAGCGTTGCGATGCGATTCGAGAGAGTGATGCGATAATATTACCCATTAGTTACAAAAATAACATAACTACTATATCTAACATAAAATCACTATAAATAACTTGCGTTTAGCGTTTTCGATTCGATTGCGATGCGATAGATTGCGATTGCGATTTACACCTCAACATAAACATAACATGCACAAGTAACACATAAATAGCACACACACGTAAAACAATATCCAGAATACATAATTCGAGTTGCGATTGCGATAGTGATAAGCGATAAATCGATTAATCATGCGATTAATAGCGATTAAACCTCGATTATTAATAGATAATCCACATAATACAACTGAAGCGATAACATAAATAGATTATTTACAAGTTAAAGAAGTCAAAACAGGAGTTGAGCAAGGAGTGACAGATCGCAATTAGCAATCTTTTCTTCCTTTGACTTCAATCTTGACTTTGACTTCAATCTTGACTTTGACTTTGAATTTCGGAACACGGGGTGTTACAACACCTGCGTTGAAGTATGTAAAAGGTACAAGCAACCATATTGATTACATAGATGCTGATGAATTCTCAGTTATTGAGTTTAACACGATGTTTAAGATGTTGCATTATCCGGGGGATGAAGTTGTGTATTACCATTATAGGATTCCGGATAAAAGTTTGGATGAAGGCATTAGCGCTTTAGGGACTGATCAGGATGTGATAGATAAGTGTCAATATGTTGGTAGGATTAGAGAGATTGAGGTGTATGTTGAACATTGGACAATAAAACTTGACACATATTTTGTTTCACCACCTAAAGCAACATCAAATGTGGTAATTGAATTGTTCTAGATACCCCATCAGTTGGGAATGTTCCTGTTCGTGCTAGAGCTAAACCTAGAGCATGTAACAACCCACTTTTTGGAAAGTCAAAGTCAAAGTCAAAGGAAGAAAAGATTGCTAATTATGATCTGTCACTCCTTGCTTAACTATTGATTGTACGTTAATGACTTGTAATCGAATCTTTTTATTTAATCGCTTTAGTTGTATTATGTGGAGTACCTATTAATAATCGAGGTTTAATCGCATGTTTAATCGCTAATCGACTTATCGCAAACCGCATCGCTATCGCATTCGCAACTCGAGTTATGTGTTCTAGATATTGTTTTACGTGTGTGTGCTATTATGTGTTACTTGTGCATGTTATGTTTATGTTGAGGTGTTAATCGCAAATGCTAAACGCAAGTTAATTATAGTGATTGTATGTTAGATATAGTAGTTAGGTTATTTGTGTAACTAATGAGTAATACTATCGCATCGCTCACTCGAATCGCATCGCAACGCAACGCTCAACACGCAAAACGAAACGTCGAAGCTCAAATCGTCGGACCACTTCGATCGAATGGACGTCCGATCGGATTGCCATCCGATCCGTTCCCGGCTCCCACTTTCCTCTTTAGGAAACCCTATAAATACCCCCTCCTTAGTCGACCAGCACGCTCAAGCGCTTCTTTCTCTCGATTTCTCGCGATTCTTGTAAGTTTTCAACTCAAACCTTGTACTTCTATGATCTACACGCACTTCTTCATCTTTTTCACCGTTGAATCTCAACTTTTAACCGTGAAATCACCGGATTTGAGGTGTTTTAGGATGATGTCATCATGGAGTTCTTATGAACTTCAAGTTTGGGCATTATTCCACCAAGAACAACTCAGATCTACATGATTTCCACATGATTCAACACTATTTTCAACTAGATCTAAACTTTTCCAAGGTTAAAATGATTGAAAGATGATTTCTAACTTTTCTTTCAACTCTTTTACATTCAATGCACTCAAAACCGATAGAATCGGAGCTCATTCATGCCTTCTACTCTTCTCTAGTGATGTGTCGGTTTGAGATCTGAATCCTATCAACGAGACAATAAATTTCTGGTTGAACATGAAACCACCTGTCACGAACAGTTAACTGATCGGATTGTGGTGATTCCCGTTCGATCGGATAACCTGAGTCTGATGGAGTTTCCGTTGCTTAACACGTTGTCATACCGTCTCCAGCAAACCGCAAAATTTTTCAAAACTTTCAAAATCATCAAGTCAAGACGATCAGATTCGTGGGACGGATTGCCATCCGATCGAACCACAATCCGATCGGATTGCACTTGGTTTTATACTTAATCAATTTCATAATTTTTAAAGAACATCCGTTCTAACGGAATGCCATCTGATCGGATTGCTATCCGATCGAGTGACCGTCCTGCTGTGAACTTGTTCTCAAATGAGAAGCCTCGCCAATCGGATCAATATCCAATCGAACGACCGTTCGATCGATCGACCGTTCGATCGATCGACCTGAAGGGTAGAGATATTTCTCTGATTTCAAAATGCTACAACGAAAACTTCAAAGCCATCATACATAAACACATCCTTCCCAAACGAATGTCAGCCCGAACGAATGGCCATCCGATCGGATTACCGTTTGACACTTAGTCACTTTTCACCGTTTTACGCACCACACTTCGCTTATGCTATCGTTAACTGTTCAGGCTAATCACTCTAGCGCTCCCTTCAATCCATTTCCATCGCTGTGAGTATACTCAATCCCTTTTTGCTTTATGCACTTTTGGGTGTTACATACGTTACTTATTCTAAATCACATCGGCACACAACGCAAACACTACTTATACGCTGAGCGTTATTGCATGATACTTGTTACTCGATGAATGCTTGTATGTTATGATAACACAGTGATTGTTGCCTGACGCCTTAGCAACGATAGTACTATTTGTTTGGGCTCAGTACCTGTCGTAGACAGGGGTTGTTAAGGTTACCTCTTCACGTGTCACAGTGGTGATATGTGTTGCGCATTCTACAACTCGCAGTCTAGTCTGTGCATATTTCATTATCGATAGCCTACTAGCTTCACATTAAACTTGTTACATTCTAGTTATGCGTAAACGCTTTCGAACTCTACTATTACTATTAAACTTGTTAGCTCACCTTTACACTATGTGTATTGACCTCTATTTTAACGTATGTGACAGGTGTTTGATTGCTTAGGATGCTGTGCTTTACCTGCTTGTGGAATCAAGTAGGATTGAGAGTCTAGAAACAAACAAAGACAATTTATTTATTTAAATCTGAGTTGTCGGAACATGTGTTGTTTTGAGATATCTATGTCTGTAATAATTGGTTACTTGATGGGTTATGGTATGGGATATAATATTAACTATCCGGTAATTTAGTTGTTATGGAATTTCTCTTGACAATCTGTTTCGCTCAGTGCCATGCCCCGATGTTTCCGTCATCGGTTGGGGTGTGAGAGAGCGTGTGTTAGAAGACATGCAATTGAGTGGATGGATGAAAGTGGCCCATCAGGTGTGAATGCTGTAAATAACTTAGGTATGAATGAGGGGAATGACTTAGAAAATGGTATTAACTTAGGACTGAATGGTGTAAATGACTTAGAAGATGGAAATGACTTAGGTGTGAAAGATAGTGAACAACATGATGAGCAGGATAATCAAAATGGAAAAGATAGTGAACAAGTAGATGAGCAGGATAATGAAAATGCAAGTGATGATACTGAAGAATCATCTTTGAGGTTTACTGATGATTAAGAGGATGCTGATGATCCGGATTACGGGATGGAACATGAGGCACCTAATACGGATGAGGATGATGACCAAAGAGTGCATGAAGGTAACAAGCATAGTAAAAACAATAATGATGATGGTGATGACTTAGATTACAATATTGATAAACACAGTGTGATTCAAGAACTTGAAGTGGATATGGATACATTTAGAGCAGTTGTTGAAAAAGAAGGTAATGGTCTAGAAAATCAAGATGATGAAGAAAATCAGAATCATGAAGAACAAAATGAAGAGGAACCCACTAAGATTGACCTTGAAGACTTTGAAAGTGTTGATGAAAATGACCCTCCATTAAAGAAGGGTCTGAAGAAGAGGAGAAAGGGGGTCATGGGTGGAAGAGGGCCATTCTATGTTGGGCTGTTGTTTAATAATAAAGAAGACTTGAAGCAGTTGGTTAAAAAACATGCATTGGACTCAAGCAGGCAGTTGGTTATAAGAAGGAATGATAATAGAAGATTTAGGGTGGTTTGTCATAGTGTGAATCCTGATTTAGAAGGCATGCAACCATAAGGGCAGTTTGGGGATTTTGCAGATTTTAGTGGGCCTACCCAAAAAGAAGGGGAATCTTCAACAGGGGATGTTGATGTATTAAATACTTCCAACCTTACTTCCCAACCATCAAAAAAGGTTAGTTTTCCAAAGCCCACATGTGAATGGGTTCTTCATGTTTCCAGATCTCGAAATGAGCAGCCATGGTGTGTAAAAACTTTCCTTGATAATCATACTTGTTTGACCACAAGAAAGGTTAGGTTATACACTGTATCGGCTGAAGCAAGAGAAGTGGAGAGCATATTAGGTTCCAACCCAGGAATTCCACTGTTGGCACTTCAAGACCACTTGGAGAAGAAAAACCAGATTCAATTAAGTTTGCAAAAGACATCCAGGGCAAAGGTAATGGCTTTACATAGAATAGAAGGTGATTTCAAAGCTCAATATTCTATTTTAAGTGAATATTGTGAAGAGCTCCTTAGATCCAATCCTGGCACAACAGTTAAGATAGATGTGGAAAGTGAGTGCAACCCTGCTAGTCCAGCAAGACAGTTTAAGCGAATTTACATATGTTTGGGTGCTCTTAAAGAAGGGTTCAAGGTAAATGGGAGGCATATTTTAGGATTAGATGGGTGTTTCATGAAGGGCCCATTCCCTGGGCAAGTATTGTCAGCTGTTGGAATTGATTCAAACAACGGGATATATCATGTTGCATACTTAATAGTGGAGGCTGAAACTAAAAGCTCTTGGGAGTGGTTCTTAGGGAATCTTGGAGATTACCAAGGTCTTGATCAACAACCCTACTTCACATTCATATCTGATAGACAAAAGGTAAGTTGTTTATTTTGCAGTCTTGATTATTATGCAGTCTTGTTTATTATGTGGTCTTGTTTATTATGCAGTCTTCTTTATTATGCAGTCTTGTGTATTATGCAGTCTTGTTTATTATGCAGTCTTGGTTTATTATGTAGTCTTGTTTAGTATGCAGTCTTGGTTTATTATGTAGGCTTTTTTATTATGCAGTCTTGGTTTATTATGTAGTATTGGTTTGAATTAACATTGTCATGTGTGCATCATAGGGTTTAATACCAGCACTGGCAAAGATATTCCCATTGGCAGAGCATAGGTTCTGTTTACGACGCATCCATGAGAATATGAAACCAAGATGGAGTGGCAATTTATTCAAGGAAATGTTATAGGATGCTGCATGTGCTACTACAAAATCACAGTTTAATAGAAAAATGGAAGCCATAAGACTGCTTGATAGTGACTTGTTTAACTGGTTAAGCCAGATTCCACCAAAATCCTGGGCAAGATCACATTTCACAGGTTTGTTTTGTTCCATTACTAACTAACAGTTTTTTTGTTATGTTTTAAATGTTCAGTGTTCTGTTTGACAGGTAGGGCCAAGACTGATGTCTTATTGAATAACATGTGTGAGTCATTCAACAACCAGCTTGTAAAGGGGAGGGACAAACCAATAATCACCTGTCTTGAGTATATCAGAGAATATCTGATGAAAAAAATTGTTGTGGTTCACAAAGTCATAACTAAATGTAATGGACCTTTGACTCCATATGCTACAAGAGTGTTCGATGAAATCAAGGCTGATGCAAGTCAGTATTCAGTGTTGATGGTTGGTAGGGGTAGATTTCAGGTTAGTGGAGGATATGCTGATCAGTGTAAAGTAGATGTTAATGAGAGAACCTGCACATGTAGAAAATGGCAGTTAACAGGTATGCCATGTAAACATGGTGTAGCTGCCATATGGGATATGGCAAGGAATGGTATGAATGTAGGTATCATAGAGTCATGGGTGGATAAGGTTTACTGGTTTCAAACCTGGAAAGATGTTTACATGCACACAGTTGAACCTATCAGTGGGAGAGACTACTGGGCACCTTCAGAATGCCCAACAACCCTAACCCCTCCAATTCATCATACTCCAGTGGGAAGGCCCAAGAAGAAAAGAAAGAAGTCAGAGTTGGAGATTTCCGAGCTTATGGTTAACAAGAAGGGGAAAATGACAAGGCAATGAGTGCCTAAAACTTGCAAGAAATGTGGGAATGTTGGCCACAATAAGAGGAGCTGCAAGGGTCAGGGTGCAGCTTAAGTTCAGAGTCAAACTGCCAAGGCTGGAACAAGTGACGAGGCAAGGAATGCTGGTAGAGGTGCTAAGGCTGGAAGAAGTGGGAGGGGTGGAAGAGGGGCCAAGGCTGGTAGAGGTGGGAGGGTTGGAAGAGGGGCTAAGGCTAGTCAAACTTCTTCACAAAGTGCTGATCTTTAGACTCTTATCTTATTAGTAATATGATGCTTTTGTTATGTAGTTTGTAATGTTATGCAACTTTGGTAACTTAACTAAGGATATTGTACTTTTGGATGCTTTTGTTATGTAATCCGTTATGTTTGAAGTGTTTTAAGTAATATCTTTTGTTTAGGTCATGTGTTTTGTTTAGGTCATGTCTATTGTTTCCAGGTAATCTCTTTTGTTTAGGTCATGTGTTTTGTTTAGGTCATGTCTTTTGTTTCCAGGTAATGTCTTTTGGTTTGGATGCTTATGGTTTGGTAATGTCTTTGGTTATGTCTTTTGTTTAGGTCATGTTTTTTTTGTTTCCAGGTAGTGTCTTTTGTTCCTAGTAATGTCCTTTAGTTTGGTCATGTCTTTTGTTTACATGTTTTATGTTGTGGTAATTGGTTTGTTAAAGGAAACACTCCGATAGCCAAAATGTAAGTTGTCCGATAGACAAACACAAAGTAACTTGTTTTCATTAGCATCATACTTGGTACATTGTACAGTGCATAAATACAAGACAAAACATAAGTTGTCCGATAGCCAAAACGTAAGTTGTCCGATAGCCAAAACGTAACTTGTTGATAGCCGAAACGTAACTTGTTTTCATGAGCATCATATTTGGTACAAAAGACTTCCACTGACCATTTACAATAATTTTGACAAAAAAAGGTCAACAGGATAAGATGGGTACAACTTTCATGCCAACAACATATACATTACACACAAAACCCAAGTAACCCCTAACACAATCTTCAACCTTTTCACTTCGAGGTCCTTTTTCCTTGCCATTTCTTCATGACTGTTGATGGATCTTAGTAATCCAGGTATGATTTCCGTTGCTCGTGCACATAGTGAAGGTTCAGCCCAGCTTACGAACCCACAATTAGTTCCCTGCAACCCATAAAACACAATAATTAGGGTTGTTTACCTGTAGATCTTTATATCAAATCAATTACCTCTCTTGCACAACAATGCAATCGCCTCCCTGGATTTGTTGCAGTCCACGAGGTTCGTATGATAGTTGCAGAACCACATGCGCAGACTACTTGATTGATCATGTTGAAGATTTAGGGTTTTTAATTTTCTGGAAGAAGATGAAAGGGAGAGATCATGTTGAAGATTTAGGGTTTTTAGGTTTTGTGGAAGAAGATGAAAGGGAAACCTTTATAAAGGGATACCCAGGAGGTTAAATGGACGAAAATACCCCTCATGTGGACTGCATGTGGGGGGACTTAACAGCTGACTTAACAGACATCTAAAAAATGGACTCAAATGGTTAAAGAAAATGCTTATAGGGACTCCGGTCGTTAAACTTTTTGCTTTTGGACTCAATTAGTTAAAACATATAAAACACAAGGCTCAAAAAGTAATTTACCCAAATATGAATAAGTATTGAAGAGAAGAGGGTAAACTTTATAAAAAAAGAGTGAAAAGTGGGATTTTTGTAGGTAAAAAGTGGATTAAAAATAAAGATATATATATATATATATATATATATATATTGTTACCGTTGGACACAACCGTCCTATCTCAATCTTTGTGCGAATTTGGAGTTTTATAGAAAAAAACGCCCAAGGGGGCGGTCCATGCGGCGTTTAGGGGCGTATTTTTTGGGAAAAAAACGTCAAAAACTCCCCACTACGGATGGTCTTATGGTGATCTAGTGGGTATTTGCTATACTTTTCAATCTTAGATTTTTATTTTTAATTTTTATATTTTTTTGCAATTAAACACTTGCATATCGTGTCCTTCAATTCAATAAGTAAAGAAAACGTCTCAGAACATATATTGTCACACTTTTCAATCTTTCTAGAAATTGTTGTTGAACTCTTTGTGTTAGTTTTTAGAAAAAAAATATCATTTGCCTTTAACAATCAAAGGACAAAATATGTAAGATACATGACTTAACATAAACGTGGAACCAGAGTCTAGAAGATGTCGATGTAGAGATATGTAAAAGTGTTAACTTTTTTGTATTTATTAGATGTACAAGCAAGAATAATCAAATACAAACCACATTTCACACACAAACTATAAAAACCGTTTAAAAATTGTCATGTGACATCCAAGTAATTATAAAGAAATGATAAAATAAAATCCTAAATAATATCAATTACATTGAATTCTCTATAAATGTGCTAACAAGCAATTAATTCTTTATTTGAATCTTCCATTTGTTTTCAATGTGCATATTAAGAAAAGTGCTGATATCATTTAAATATGTGTTAAAATCAGTTATCTTGATTAATTTTCATGTGCTAATATAATTCAAAAGTGCTACTTTTATGTATGTATTGTTTTGGTATGTGCTAATTTAACTTTTTTAAGTGCAAGTATTTGTTCTTACGGTTTGTAGGATAAATATGGTTTGTAACAAAACCAACCCCTGTACAAGTATACTATGTATAGCGTGTTCTAGTTACATAAAAATAGAGTTAATTACTCGGATGGTCTCTGTGGTTTGTCCATATAACAAGTTTGATTCTTCAGTATGAAAATTACATGTGTTATACCTATGGTTTTAAAATCGTAAGAAAGATGGTCTTTCGACCAGATGTCAATTGTTATTTAGGGTTAATTTGTTTTTGAATAAAGTGTCATTTTCGTCCTTGAGGTTTAGATGGTTTTGTGACTTTTGTCCAAAGGTTTGTTTTTCGCATTTAGATCCAAAAAGTTTGAAATCTTGCCATTTTCATTCGAACCGTTAACGCCATTCATTTTTTAGCGTCAAGTCGGGGATATTTTCGTCCTTTTACCTAACTTAACGTTAAATAAATTAAAAAAAATAGGTAAAAGGATGAAAATACCCCTAACATAATGTTAATAAATGGATAGAGTTAACGAGTCAGATGAAAATGACAAGATTGCAAATCTTTTGGATCCAGATGCCAAAAAAACAAACTTTTGGATGGAAGTCACAAAACTGGTCAAATCTCAAGGACGAAAATGACATTGTATTCTAATTTTTATATGACTAATATACCTTTGTATATATTCAGACCATGGGGATCATCCGACTAATTGAATCTTAAAAATATGATTAGCAAATAAGAATACAAGAGAGTTTTTCCTAGATTTATTGGGTGTCTCCATGAATTGCTGTATAAGCATTATAGTTTAGTGGAGATGGATATAATCGGGTGGTTTCGTTGGTGACACGATGATACTCAATGCTCCGTCAATTATCCAAATTTGCGTTTCAATCAAATAAAAATAAAAATAAATAGAAATTAAAACGTTTGTCTAAAATTAAAAATCAACCTGGCGTATATGGCAATTAACCCTTTCATGAATCCATAACTGGTTTATACTCCACATATTTTCTTGGTTGCTCCGCCATTTCCATTCTTTCCGATCGAATTATTATATCGAACGAGCTTCAGTCCAGATAGCATTCATAATATTCCTATGATAGTACCACTGAATTTCTCTCTCAGTTCCTCGATTCCACCATGGACGATCCACACCTCTCGTTCGGCTGGAACAAACACATCCCTACGACCAACAGCTTCTTTAATCACAACCCCAGACTCCAATTCGTCACCCCAACAAACCAGCATAAGAAAGTACGATTTTACTCATTGAGACATTTTATCAAACACCTTGCGTGCATTATATAACACTATTTCTTTTCAAATTTGGGTTATGTTATCTACACAGATGCGAATGTTATGACATGTATAAACAGGTGGTCCCATTCGCTGAGGCATGGGCATGGCAAAAATCAATTCTTGAAGACCGAAAAACATTGATAGATGACAATCAAGATGGTTCAGATACATTGATCATGCTCCAGCATCAGCCTGTGTACACATTGGGCACTGCTAGTACCGAAAACAACTTGAATTTCGACGTCAAAGATCCACCTTTGCCGTTGTATCAAACCGAACGAGGCGGTGAAGTTACCTACCATGGGCCAGGGCAGGTATATTTATCATGTTTTTTGAACTTGATCGCTATGTCAATCAGTGGCAAAGCTTGAAAATTTCCAAGGGGGGCCGGAAGTCACCGGACCTAAAAATTATATATAAGTAATTTTTTTTTCATAAACCGAGGGGTCGAAAACGTATATACCTAAAAAATTCTATATGAAACGTACATACATAACACTACTGAGCGAAAAATTTGGCCGTTTGGGGTCCCCCCTCCTTGAAAGCTGCGCCTCTGATGTCAATAAACGTTATAGTATAATCTTTGCAATGTAGCTAGTGATGTACCCGATTATGAATCTTCGGTTCCACGAGATGGATCTTCATTGGTACCTTAGAGCACTTGAGGAGGTAGTTATTCGGGTTCTTTCTTCGGTTTTCAATTTAAAAGCTTCTCGGGTCACTGGTTTGACTGGAGTTTGGGTTGGTAAGTGGAACGCGTATTCAGGTTTTGCTAAACGTACCCCACCCGCTTTATATTGTACTGAATATACTCATATACCATGTCTATAGTTATACACCCGTATAATTAGGGGGGGGGGGGGGGGGGGTGACAACAAGTGTTTAGGGTGACATTTAGCTGAAGCCTTTTGCTTAATTGATCTTGGATTTCTCTTAGGGGACAATAAACTAGCAGCAATTGGAATACGAGTTTCGCGATGGCTGACATATCATGGATTAGCGTTAAACGTGTCCACTGATCTTTCGCCTTTCAGTCGAATAGTTCCGTGTGGGATTAAAGATCGAGGAGTTGGGAGCATCAAGGGGTTGCTTAGTGATTCTTGCTCAATGTCTGATGGTGAACTCATTGATATTGCTCATGAATCATTGTTAAAAGAGTTCTGTGAAGTTTTCCAGGTTGAATTGTCTCATCAGCCTGTGTCAAGTTTGCTTAGGCTTCCAAAGAGAAAACAATGAAGTTGTTTGTGTGTTATTTTATTTTAACAGAGTGTGTTAAAACTCTATTTGTATCATCTGGCTTATCGTACCAACCAATATTGTCTGTATTGTCTGGTAGAGCATGTTGAGTATTATACTATTATGGACGAACCATTCACAAACAAAAACCGAATTTATCGATATAGCTAGAGCAAGTAGGGTGTCATATCCATGAAGAGCATGTGGTTTAGTATTACGCATTTTGTTTGATTGTGAAAAACATAACATAAAGATTTGCAATTACACTAACAAAGACCAACGTGCGCCACTTAAAGATACGAGACAATGAACAAACCATCACACCTAGGTTCGGGTTTTATAACACAATATATATTACCTGATTTAGTTAACTATACTAGGAAGCTACATAGACATAGCTTTGTTTCACACAAGTAGATCATAACGGGACGCTAGAATTGTACATCTGGTCTTTTAACAATTAGACACCGCTAAAGTAAGGATACACAAAGTGATCATCGTTAATTCTCAAAACATTATCGGACACTAGAATCGTATATCCAGTTTTAATGATTAGACACTGGTAAAGTAAAATACACAGATAAAGTAAAATACATGAAATGATCATCGCTAGCATGTCTGAACAATTTGCTTACTAATAAAAAGAACAAAAACACATTCATGTCTACGAAACTACTAAAGGATAATTAACTAAACTGAACACAATGGTAACACAAACCCTATACCCATCATGACAACATTAGCTAATCATTATAAAAAAAAAAAAAATGTTAGTAACTACACGATTCTTCAACTAAAGTTCCCCAACAGTCCAACACACAAAAAAAACTACTTCGACGAACTGCTGCTGCTTGTTTTTTGTTTTTTTTAATTCCTTTGTTGAGCTCCAATCGAAAGCCCAATATTGCAACCCATTTAACTACTTCAGCCCAAGTTTATTTAAATCAGCCCACTAACCTTTTAAGCTTCTTTCTTTTAGTGTGTAGTCAATGTAATTCTCTTGTAATCGATGTAAAGGTTATTGTATTTTAACTCACGAACAAATCAACAGAAAAAAAAAGGATAAATACCTTAAAAAGCACTATTTTTATTATTCACATTTTTTACTCATATTAGCTCCTCCATATGTTAATTTTGAACAAAAAATGTGACTCTTATATTAGAGAAAAATGCCCGGATAGTCCCTGTGGTTTCGCCTTTTTTCACCTATAGTCCCCAACTTTCTAAAACTACCTGAATAGTCCCCAAGTTTTCAACTTTCGTTCCCGGATAGTCCCTGGGTCTAACTTCAGTTTGTTTTCTCTGTTAAGGAGGGTGTGAAATGACAAAAATACCCTTTCCTTAAAAGGCCAAACCATAGGGACTATCCGGGCATCTTCTTCATATTTATTTATAAAACCCTACCATCACACTTCATCTTCAACCTCCACCCACCACCATCCTCCTCCACCCTCCACCATCACCGCCACAGTTTCAGAGAAAACCCGCCCGTCTAAAGGCCAACTGCGATAAAAGTTGGGCTCGGTCCCGAACTGACCTCAAAACTACATCGCCATCATCACCCCCCACCCCCACTCCTTCTCCCCTTCCTGTTTGTTTCTTTGTCTCTGCAACCTGCAACCTGCAAACACCACTGGCCCACCATCGGACGACCACCTGCCATCACCACTGGCCCGCCATTATATTGTCGCATCATGTGTATTTGAGATTTAATGTCAGAATCAAAAAGAACAAGTTCACATAATCAAATAGTCACTACAGATTTTTGGCATAATCATCACTTTAGTTCACAGTTGCAAAGGTCTAAATCTACTTACAATTGACACGTCAAAACCCTATCTTCACAAACACATCTGCTCAACACTTGTTTCCCTCCCAAATGCTCTCATCTACATATTTATCAAACAAAACACAGACAAATCAATTGAAGAACTGATCCAACTCACCTTCCTCTCGATCTCCCTCTCACCTTACACAAAATCCGGTCACCGGATTCCAGATCCGGGCGACGTTTACAGGCAAGACACCCCCCCACTCGGTTCTTCGATGATGAAGACCACCGACAGAACCAGGAAGATACCAGAGAAGGAAAGGGAGCCGCCGCACACGACGGCGGCGTACCTGGCAGAAAACCCCTTCGTCTCTACCGGTAGAAATCCCTAATCGAAGCCCTAATCGTACCTGCAAATCGAACCAATTCCGTCGTCTACACTCGATGGTCTGATTTCAGATATGTTTCAGAAGAGATGTGGGGTTAGAAGAAGGTGTAGGGTGGGTGGGGCTGGTCGGCTGGTGGTTGTGATAGGTGGTGACGGTGAAGGGTGAATATGGTAGAGAAGGAAGAGAGAAGTAGTGTTAAGTGGTGGTTGTGGCAGGGGTGGTTGTGATGATGGTGGTAGTGGTCAGTGATGATGGCGGCGGTGGAGGTGGAGATGACGGTGGTGGTGGTACCAGAGAGAGAGCAGGGATGAAGAGAAAGGGATAATATGGCGGCGGTGGTTGTGGTGGAAGTGATGGTTGTGGTGGAAGTGGTGGTTGTGGCAGGAGTGGTTGTGACGATGGTGGTGGTGGTCAGTGGTTGTGGCGGCGGTGGAGGTGGAGGTGGAGGTGATGGTGGTGGTGGTACCAGAGAGAGAGCAGGGAGAGAGGGATAATCTGTGACATATAGATATATATTAGTATGAAGAAGATGCCCGGATAGTCCCTATGGTTTGGCCTTTTAAGGAAAGGGTATTTTTGTCATTTCACACCCTCCTTAACAGAGAAAACAAACTGAAGTTAGACTCAGGGACTATCCGGGAACAAAAAATGAAAACTTGGGGACTATTCATGTAGTTTTAGAAAGTTGGAGACTATAGGTGAAAAAAGGCGAAACCACAGGGACTATCCAGACATTTTTCTCCTTATATTAAATAACATAGAACGGTTGTGTGTGCTGACTGACATGTTTGATTTGTTTTCGTATTTAGCATACATATTATTATTATCCTAAAAAAGAATTTAGGTGGGCATGTAAGATTAAACCCTAGCATAGCATATGAAATCCCAGAAGAAGCAAACTCATAGTAAACGACTCTGCAAATACATGGATTCTTGACATCTACACTTGATCCTTCAAATCATTTCAAATAAACGTGGAAACAATTGTATTATTATGTATCATAATATGTTAATTACATCATGTATATACAAGACATATATTTACACATTGTATCCTTCTAATACTAAACTATATAAATATTTGTCTAATATTCCCCCGCAAGCTAAGGCCGAGTAACGACCTGCAGCTTGGACCGTAAATCAGCAAATCGTTGTGACGATAGTGGCTTGGTAAAAATAGCTGCAATCTGATCATGCGTAGAGATGAATTGGACGGAGAGTTTTCCTTTAGCAACCTTTTCTCTAACGAAGTGAAAATCAACCTTAACATGTTTCGTGCGAGCATGAAAAACGGGATTTGCAGATAAGTATGTAGCACCTAAGTTATCACACCACAAAACAGGAACCGATGTCATAGGAACCTGTAGTTCTTGAAGAAGAGCTTCAAGCCAGGTGAGTTCAACAACTGTGTCGGCTAGAGCTTTGTACTCAGCTTCAGTTGATGTCCGAGAGACAGTTCGTTGTTTCCTAGCTGACCATGAAATAAGATTAGAACCAAGATATATGGAAAATCCCCCGGTGGATCGACGGTCATCGGGACAACCAGCCCAGTCCGCATCCGAAAAGGCATTCAGAGATGAGTTATGCACATCAGTATAGGCATGTAGTGTAGAACCCGAAGTCTATTGGATTAAGAGTCCATAAGTGAACGTGCCCTGAAGATAACGAAGAATTCGTTTGACTGCCGACCAATGGTTTTCAGTTGAGGAATGCATAAACTGACAAACCTTGTTAACGACAAAAGTGATGTCTGGGCGAGAGATAGTAACGTACTGTAGAGCACTCACAACCTGACGATAGCAAACTGGATTCTCATACAAAGGACTGTCACCAAGAGATAAATGGGCAGTAGTGGTAATCGGGGATGTAACCGATTTAGCATGTGACAAGCCCGCTCATTGAAGCAATTCCAAGATATACTTTTACTGAGAAAGAATCAGATTTGAACCCTGATGAACAACCTCAACGCCCAAAAAATAAGAAAGAGATCCCAAGTCCTGAATAGCAAATGTCGTACCCAAACTTTGAATAACCTGATCAATTAGACTAGGATTGTTCCCTGTAAGAATGATATCATCAACATAAACCAACATGTATAATAAAGTTCCCTTGGAGGAATAAATAAACAGAGACGGGTCTGTTTTAGATCCTTTGAAACGAAGAGAATGCAATGCCATAGTCAAACGATTGAACCAAGCGCGAGGAGCTTGCTTGAGTCCATATAAATTTGTGAAGCAAACAAACATAATCCGGTTTTTGTGGATCAACAAAACCTTGCGGTTGTCGTAAATAAACTGTCTCAGCTAGTTCACCATGCAAAAAAGCATTTTGAACATCTAACTGTCGAAGCGTCCACTGTTGTGTCACAGCAAGGGACAAAACGGTACGAATAGTAGTTGATTTAACAACCGGACTAAATGTTTCATGATAGTCCACCCCGTGTTGTTGATTAAAGCCCTTAGCCACCAAACGAGCTTTGTAACGAGTAATGGTACCTGTTTGATCTCGTTTAATTTTGTATACCCATTTACAATCAACCACATTAGTATTAGGAACTGGTGGGACAAGAGACCAGGTACCATTCCGAAGTAATGCTGCATATTCTTCATCCATAGCACCTCGCCACTGGGGAGATTTGTTAGCAATGGCAAAGGACGTGGGTTCAAGCTCAGAGGAAGCGACGGAGGTAGCATAAGCGGAAGGATTGAAAGGAACTCATTGTTTTGGGTTCTGTCGAAGATTAGCAGGCCGAGTTCGTGGAAGAGAGGCAGCCGGAGCAACAGAGTTTGTGGGACCCGACAGAACAGGTTGGATGGGTGAGGTAGATGGGGTAGGCGAGGTTGTTTGAGCGGTGGGGGTTGTTTGAGCAGTGGGGGTTGTTTGGGTGGGCGGATCTGGCTGAGTGGTCATTGATGATTGTTTAGGGCGACGACTGTAAGTACGAATAGGGGGAGTTGTAGGCTGATTCGAAGGTTTAGGCGAACCTGGTGAAGTAGTCGGGTTCATGGGATCAAATAACATAGGAGGAGAAGGATAACTGGTGGCATACGGTGGCATACGGGTCTGGTGAAGTAGGGACATGTTGTGTGGAGGGTGGTTGTAGAAAAGGAAAATGAAGCTCGTTAAAACGAACATGACGCGCAATGTAAATGCGATCAGTTGTGGTGTCAAGACAACGATAGCCATAGTGGACGGGACTGTACCCAAGAAACACACATGAGAGAGAGCGAAATTCCATCTTGTGTTAGTTGTATGGACGAATGTGAGGATAACATTGACAACCAAAGACACACAAAAAAGAGAAGTCGGGTGGACGGGAAAAAATATGCTCAAAAGGAGACACATTGGACGCAGTACGAGATGGCATGCAGTTTATAAGATAAACAGCTGTGTCAAAAGCAAAGTGCCAGAAACGAGATGGAACATCTGATTGAGCAAGTAAGGTGAGACCTGTTTCCACCACATGGCGATGTCGACGTTCAACGAAGCCATTTTGTTCACTAGTGTGTGGACACGAGCGAAGATGGATAATGCCAAGTGGGGAGAAAAAACTGGGGAGATTCCTGAATTCGCCACCCCAGTCTGTTTGGACTGATTTAACTTTGGATTGAAATTGTCGTTCAACCATAGCAACAAATTGTTTAAAAATTGCAAACACGTCTGATTTTTGTTTTAAAGGAAAAATCCACATATAGCGAGTGAAGTGATCAACACAAAGTAAAAAATAACGGTGTCCATCATAAGAAGTAATGGGAGCCGGTCCCCAAACATCACAATAAATTAAATCCAAAACAGAAGTACTCTTAAAATCAGAAGTAGACAAAGAAAGTTTTGATGATTTCCCAACATGACAAGCATTACAAGGAGTACTCGAACTTTTATTCAAAACTGGTAGACAATATTTTGATAACATGGAATTTAAAAGTTGAGGATGATGATGCCCAAACCGTTGATGCCATGTGTGGACCGGAGCACGAACAACAGTGAAAGCGACTTTGGAGACTAGTTGAATGGAAGGAAGGCGAATGGAATAAAGGCCATGTTCACTTGGACCCGTGAGGAGGGTAGTGCGTGTAAACTTGTCCTTCACAGCAAAAAAAGAAGCATGAAACTCAAAGAAAACTTTGTTATCATGACAAAATTTTTGAATAGAAAGTAGATTACGTTTTATTTGAGGAACATGAAGGATATTGGACAAGGAAAAGGTTTTGTTAGGTGAATGAAAATGAGTTGAACCAATATGTAAAATAGGTAAGCCCTTACCATTGCCAACATGAAGAGACTCCCCGCCAGTGTAAAGTTCAGCAGTACCAAGGCTAGAAAGATCAGGTGCTACATGGCTATTTGAACCTGTGTCAGTAAGCCAATCAGCATAGTTGGCCGAAGGTTGTGTCCTGGACCGAATTGTAGCAGGATCACGGTTAGGGCAGTCAGATGGAATGTGACCAATACCACACCGATTACAAGTGCCATAGACCATATTTTGATTGGATGCCCAGTTAAATTGATTCTTGTTTCCCTTAAAGGACTGATTGTTTGAGCTACGGCCACGGCCACGGCCACGATTGTTGTTATTATGGTTACGTCCCCGGTTGTTCTCATTGTAGGAGGTGAAGAACGCTTGTGTTTGTGGATTAGTGGGTTGTAGTTGAAAACCCAATTGTGAGGCCAGCTGAGTTAAAACATGCAAGGAATCTGATGGTACAACGCTACTGGAAGAGGAGGTACCTGAGGTAGAAGCGGCAAAGGCCTGAGGAGATGGAACCACTGGGGCAGAAATTTTAATCATGTACTCGTGATCAGCAAGCAGGCCATGTAGTTCAGTGAAGGTAACGGGTGGCATTCGTGAAAGAAGATTGGACTTTAAACCATTGTATTCTTCGCGAAGACCTGCAATCACAAGCATAACAAGATCCTTGTCTTTAAAGGCTTCACCAATATTAGCAAGAGCATCAGCATATTCCCTTGCTCGAGTAAGATAATCAGATGAACTTTCATCACCCTTCATCACGAGTTTCAGAAGTTGTGTCTTCAAGGTGTATTCCCTGGAAGATGTATGAGGTGCATAAGCAAGTTCCAGGGATAGCCATAAGTCACGAGATGTATTACCTTGAACATGCGGGAAAGAAGATTCAGAAATAGTAGAAATCAGTAACATACGAACATGGGCATCATTGGTCACCCATGTTGCATAATTAGGGTTAGGCTGAGAAGTTCTTGGAGCATCTTTGTCAGAGGAGGCCGGCTGCTCAATCACAGCCGCTGGACAAGGAATAGTCCCGTCGATATAGCCTATCAGGTTGTTTGTAACAAGAAACGGATGTATCATTGTTTTCCAGAAACCGTAGTTTGTGGGAGTCAAGGTAAACGCGAACTTATGAGAGTTGTGAGAGTGCTTCTCGTTTGTGGAGAAGGCAGCAAGCATGGCCATTGTGAGCCAGAAAAAGTGTTGATCAGAAAAAAAAGAGAGAGAAGGTAGGCGGCAGCAGGGTAGCAGCTGCTGTTGTCGGCAGAATTAGGGTTGTAGAATTGGCTCTAATACCAAAATAAACGTGGAAACAATTGTATTATTATGTATCATAATATGTTAATTACATCATGTATATATAAGACATATATTTACACATTGTATCCTTCTAATACTAAACTATATCAATATTTGTCTAATAATTTCTAAAGCAGGGCAAAGAAAACGCATCAAGTATGTAATCCATGCAAATCGATCACAAAACAATTTGATTGTTTTAATGGTTCCACAGATTGTATACTTACTTTACACAATGGATTCGACTTGATTACAAAACCATATTATTACAGAATGGATTTTTTCGTGTTTTTTTTTTACAGAATGGAATAACACCACACACACTACTTATGAAGTGAGCATCGATGATGAAGAGTTTCTAGATTCGTTGTCAATGGACATTAAGGAGGCGAATCATGTTACAACTACTTTAAATAGGAAGACCGATGATCGTTTCTTAAACAAACTTTGTTATGAAAAAAAGCAGGTTTAGTTTGTTCATGATGTTGAGGACTTGATGTGGTTGAGAATTTAGCTAAAGATGATGATATTCAATACAAAATGAGTAAGAAACGGGAAAGTACATATACCCAGCTATAAGGAAAGAGATAACAGATTGGTCAAATAATTCAATGTAATTTTGTTGTATTTTTATTGGTACTAATGCCATTATTTCAACTGTTTTTTCTACGGTTGTACTGTTGTTTTTGTATTGTTTTATGTGTATTTTTGCTGCAAATTATGTTGTTTTTATTCTACTATTTTTGCTGTTAATTTTGCTGATTTTGTTTTTTATACCTAGGAATTGGATCGTTATTACGAGTGGCGACAATGTGTTTTAGGTGAGAGATGTAGATGAAGCCTACTTTAGGTGAGAGATGTATCTGCTATATACTACATTAATTGTGACCTTTTGAGGACTATGTAAGTGACTGGTTCAAGGTTGAAAAGTTCATACAGACCTACAAGCACTATATGAAACCACTAAATGAAAGTAAGACGTGGATGTCAGCCACTTTCTTGGAAGGAAAGAAGGATGCCAGACGAGCAAAAGAGATAGACATGAAACTAAAAATGGGAAAATAACTCTACCACCTCTACCACCCCAAGAACCTAAGGGGGTGGGGGTGGTCACTAGTGATCAATATTTTCAGGACCGGATCGGAGGTCGACCCGGTCGCCTCACGGGGTCAAAGGTCGGACCGGTCCGACCGGAACTAAGACCCGGATTACGTCATAAATTATATAAAAATATATATAAAATTTAGACCCGGATTTGACAAATTTTATCAATTTTTTATGTAAATTGCAGTCCACCAAACCCTCCTACAATATTGAGTTCAACAACAATATCAAAATCCCATTCATCATACAAAAAATACATTTTTACATTAAGTTAAACAAGTCCATTGATTAGATATGATAACAAGTCACTAAATAAAATGAAGAGTAAATTACAAGTTTTGTCCTTTATGTTTGTCCAAAATTTCAGGCGCTGTCCTTTACCTTTAAAATTGATGAGTTTTGTCCTTAATGTTTCCAAATCGTGCACGTTATGTCCTTTAGACCAAACCCAGTTAATTTTTTTTTGTTAAAACTGGTCATGTGCAAGGCATGTGAGGGTACTATTGTAATTTCATTGTCCAAGGACTATTGTGTAAGATAAATTATATCAAGGGGCTAATATGTAAAAATAAAACAAAATAATTTAAAAAATCTGCCCTTTCTCTCTCATGTTCTCTCTCTCTCATGTTCTCTTCGATAAACTTCGCGCATACTGACTCGATCCGTATCTCTCCTTCAACGTCACAATCGCTTCCTTAATAAAACAACAAAATTATTTAACTACAAGTCTAGAACAAAAAAAAAATATAAAAAGATTAAAACCTTACACATCTATATTTTCTCCTAATCATCACATAAAACAAAATAAATAAATAAGTAAACCATACTAGTTCTATATTGGAATTTTGAAGTAATATGGGTCGGTCCAACCGGAATTTTGGTTTTTCCGGTAAAAAAAACACCAGGTCGTGAGCAGTGGCGTCAAGTCGCTGAGAGTTTTTTTTGGGGCGGGATTTGGAATTGGAATGGGTGGATGGGTTTGGGTTATTTTATTTAGTTCAAATTTCTTTAGGTTGAGTTTGGGCTTGTGTTAATAAAAATTGATTGTAGATTGGGCTTTGATTGGATTAAATAATTAAACTGGTTAATAATTATTTTTTTCTAAGTGGCGGGGCGGTTGAAAATTTTCAAGGGGTGCAGGGTGAAAAATTTCAAGAGGTGTGATTGGGATTTCCGACGAAAAATAACACTAAAAAATATTTTTTCATGGGGTGCGCCCGCCCACCCTTGACTTAGGGTGAGTACGCCCCTGAACGTTACCACCCCCACCTCTCTAAGAAAAGGTTGTAGAAAGCTAAATAATCCATGAAGAAGCCAAGTGTGAACAATATGTGGAAGTTGGTGCTAGAATTCAATATGATGAAGTTGTTAAACAAGAAAGAAGTACTTTAGTTGCCTTACAACGATTAGAAAGCAATGGCTTATGTTAACAAACTAGTTGGATACCCTGCCCGCGTTGCGGGGCGCTAAGCCGAATATTTCTTAGTTTAATAACATGTACGCATGTATTTTAGTTACTTGTGCATACTACTCATAACACGATCTCAAAAAAATGATATCGACTCAACCAATTAAACCAAAACACTGCCATAATTTTGCTAAAAAAAAGATGGCAAGCCTGAGCTGGGGGCAAAATAGTAAATTGTCATAAACAATGAGCGGGTGTTAGACACCTGCTTGACAAAAAAGTTAGATTGAGTAAACCAAGTAAAATAAAAACTACTATAGTTTTGAAAAAAAAAAAAATGATGCCAAGACTCCAGATTTTAACTGATGGCAAAATCATAAGTTTTAAAAAAAAGACAATCTCATAATTTTAAACCGAGGGCAAATTCGTAATTTTTAGGTGGGGGGCAAAACAAAAATTTTGTTTTGAATCTTGAAAAAATCATAGTTTTGAACTAAGGTCGAAATCGTAATTTTTAGCTGGGGACAAAAGCATAAATTTATTTTAAACTAAGGGCAAAAACGTAATTTTGAATTGAGGGTGAAATCGTAATTTTTAGCTAGGGACAAAAGCATAAACTTATTTTAAACTAAGGGCAAAAACGTAATTTTGAACTGAGAGCGAAATCATAATTTTTAAAAGGGCACTTATAATTATATTATATTATACTACCACTAATTAAATTAAAACTAAAAATAGAAAAAAAAAAAAAAATGGGCAGCCGCCCATATAACCCAATCGGCGGCAAGTACTATTGCCCCACATGAAGTTTGTATACGTTGAACAATTTTGGTTCTTTGTTAAGATATATGTATGACTATTTATTTTTGCGAAACTAATATTATTTTGCTTACAACGAAGGTTCTTTTAGTCGTATAATTTGTTAAAAAAATATACATATAATTACAAAGTATCTAAAAAACGATAACAACATCACAAAAGAAAAAAAAAACAGAAACAAAATGTTCATGTAATTTGCTTATGTGTCTATTTTGGACATATAGATTGTCCATGCCAACATATTATATCTTACATGTGTGCCACATAAACAATAAACACGTTATGATAAATCATGTCATAATTTTGTTCGATATTGACGTGTGGAGGGATTTTTATATGAAAAAAAAATTGTTGAGGGAATTTTGTAAAAAAAAGCAAATATATTGTTTTTTTATGATATTTGCTCAAAAAAAGGTAATAAACTCTGATTTTTCTATTTCATTTTTATGATCTCAACATATAAACAACCAACTTGATTTAAATAATATGTCATTAATAACATTGTGTCTACATGTACATGTGAATATTGTAACACTTATAAAAATCGAGAGAGAGAAAATAAAACATTCTACTTTTCAATTTTATCATTT
Organism: Helianthus tuberosus; assembly: GCA_030545235.1. Taxonomy (NCBI): domain Eukaryota; kingdom Viridiplantae; phylum Streptophyta; class Magnoliopsida; order Asterales; family Asteraceae; genus Helianthus; species Helianthus tuberosus. Next base: position 61,386 of record JARYGA010060532.1, on the reverse strand, counting down.
ATATTGAAGCATT
>JARYGA010060532.1:0-61173 GCA_030545235.1 Helianthus tuberosus | reverse complement strand
GATCAAAACAACTTTTTTTTCATATGGACAGATTAAATGAATAGATTACCAACTCGAGAGGCACTAACCAAGCGAGGAGTAAATGTCGATTCAACAACTTGTCCAAGGTGTGAAGCCGGAATAGAATCAGCTTATCATATCTTGATCTTTTACAGGTATGCTAAACTTGTATGGTCTATTATGTGGTCGTGGTGCAAACTTCCAACAAAATCGTACTAGTCGATCTCTTATTTACTTGTCCTTATAAATTAGTGGAGGTTAGCATTATTGCGTAAAAGAGTCCTAAGTGTTGGGGTAATTTCAGTTGTGGTGTTGTGTCGCTTTCATATGTTATCGTTGGCAAGCTCTTTGCTAATTCTTTTATTTATAATATCCCCGTCATTAAAAATAATAGAGTAAACTGCAATTTTACCCCCTGAGGTTAGGGGTGATTGGCACCCTTACCCCCCTAAGGAAATAATTACAATTTTACCCCCCACTGTTTGTTGTTATGTCGCAACCTTACCCCCCGGCCTCAAATTTGTTGACTAATCTGTTGACTATAACTTGAAATGACTATAATGCCCTTTCATATTACCCCCTGTGTTTTGTGCACTCTGTGATATTACCCCCTGCCACCACTGCCACCGCTATTCACCACCACTGCCACCTCCAGCCACCACCCTCAACCATTTTTCAGTGTTTTGTCACTAATTAAGGAATCTTGCACATGTTTATCATAATAAATTAAGCAATCTTAACATCCTCCGTAGCAACTTCCATCAACACCGGTCATCTTCTCCGACCACTCATCTCCGGTGTTGATGACAGAGCACGGCGTCCAATGGCCACCATTAATGCAAGCAATCGCACACCACCATCCACCGTTAACCCTCAGCAGTTCGATCACCTTCAACTCTGTCTTCACCATACCACCCTCATTGTGAGCCATCTTCCAATCATCACTGTACCATCCATCTTCTCCGATCAGTTTCCCCATACTTGATCATCTTTTTCAAAAATAGCCTTAGATACCATAGGAACTCCATGTGAGAAGCAAGCAAGCAGTAATTCATCCACCGTAACACAGCACCACCACCGTAGATCCAATCATCGGAAATTCTTTCACATAATTGGTCCAGTAGCTCGGATGCACGGAAACGCCGATCAGGTGCCGTCTCCCGTCCCGGAAACGGCATGGGGACGGAAACGGCACGGGGACGGCCGGGAAACGTCCCCGGCATGTTGGGTACGGCCTGGAAACGTGCTGCAGAAGGGGACGGGGTTTGGGGACGTGCAGGAAACGTTTCCGTCAAGTTTCCGGTCACTTTTCCAGTGAGTCGTTGAACCGTCAAGTTTCCGCTCAAGATTAGCGTTCCCAAATCATGAATTCAATCGTGCAATACGCTATTGGGATCGGGAATTGTTTGAATTCGGAACATGTTTACAAATAATCTAGAACATCGAACCAACTTGTTGAACATTCTGAACCAGGGTTCTTAAAGAAGAAGAAGACGAAATGGGGCAGTGGTTTTTATTAGGGTTACTTGTGGGTTTGGAGAAAAGGAAACGTTTATTGGGAAAACATATTTTAGTATATTTTAAGTTAACTTTTCAATTTTTAAAACGAATTTACTTTTAAACTGATATATTTTAGTATTTAATTTTTCAACTTTTCACGTATTGATATTTTTTCTTTTATTCCATTTTATTAAAATTAATTAACTTTTTACATATTTTCTAGTCTATTTTATTTACTTGTAATCATTATTATTATAAAATTTATTTATTATGTAATTTGTTACTCTATTTCTATTAATTACGTTCATATATATATATATATATATATATATATAATATTTATTTTTTTATATGTTTTTATTCCTGTACCCATCCCGTCCCCGCTTCTTGAATTTTTTAGTTTTGCCGTTTCCCGTACCCGTCCCCGTACCCCGTTCCCGTACCCGTCCCAGTGCATCATAGTCCAGTAGAGTTGAGTGCTTTTGAATTGCGTTCGTTTTGTTTGTGGTTTGATGACCTATCCGGTTTGAAACACTGTGAGGCTGAATTTCTAGATTTCATTAACTCAAAATAATAATAGTTTAAATTGTTGTTTATTGCACATGGGCAAAAGGAGATACCTTTTTCTAACAATAACCAACTATTAATGAGCAAAAGGAGATTCCTTTTTCTAACAATAACCAACTATTAGTAATGTTGTTCCGTCCAATTCTACACTTGTAACTTGTGCATGATTTGTTCGTTTTGGGGCTTGACTCTCAGTTTATTGACTTCAAATTTGAATTACATGGTCTGTTTGGAAAGTCAGTCAAGGTACAGTCTTGACTCCAAGAACTTGGGAATCTTCAGGACCGCGCACGATATTAGTAGCGAAACGGGCCAGATACATATATCTTCTAGTCATATCTTTATCCATTGGTTATTGAAATCACTTATGAAATTGTAGCTACAAATTTGCAGAGCTGAAGTTGGCTAGTGATTTAAATCCACATGCAGAAAAGTTATTCCTTTAATTACAAGCATTTAATATGATCAAATACGGGTGGTGATTACTAAGTTCACATGGGTGTTTTTTGTACTAGTCAGGACCCCTTTCACAACAATAATGTTTAGTTGGTATAGAGGCTATTTTTGAAAAAGCCAGGTGAACATTATTCATCGGAAAATTCATCAACACCGGAGATGAGTGGTCGGAGAAGATGACCGGTGTTGATGGAAGTTGCTACGGAGGATGTTAAGATTGCTTAATTTATTATGATAAACATGTGCAAGATTCCTTAATTAGTGACAAAACACTGAAAAATGGTTGAGGGTGGTGGCTGGAGGTACCAGTGGTGGTTGTGGTGGTGAATGGCGGTGGCAGTGGTGGCAGGGGGTAATATTACAGAGTGCACAACACACAGGGGGTAATATGAAAGGACATTATAGTCATTTCAAGTTATAGTCAACAGATTAGTCAACAAATTTGAGGCCGGGGGGTAAGGTTGCGACATAACAGCAAACAGTGGGGGGTAAAATTGCAATTATTTCCTTAGAGGGGTAAGATTGCCAATCACCCCTAACCTCAGGGGGTAAAATTGCAGTTTACTCAAAATAATAATAAGTTTATAAAAAAGAACATTATCATCCATAATTATTGTTAATGTGAATTCCCAACTTTGTTAGGATATGATCCTTGAGTCATCATGTTAAATTTGTTTATTAGTTCTTTATATATAGTTTCACTAAGTTTACATTAAGACGAATAACAGATCTTTAGATCATCTAGAGATCTCTTTTCTGACACCTTTGATGGAATTGACTTGGATTGTAAGACCATACGTTGTGGGGCGTTTTTTTTTTTTTTTTTTAAATTGCCCAATCACACCCAATAACGCCCCTTCCCCACTACACATGGGCGTTATTGGACGTTATCTTGCAAAAAATGCTCCTTGGCGTGGTTTGAAAAACGCCGAATAGGGAAAAGGTTGTCCAATCACATTAGAGATTCCATTTGCTTGGCCAATAAGATTTTTAGGTGTTTTTTTTTTTAATTTTATTTTACTACAAAACATATTGCCCAATAATGCCCCATCCCCACTACACCTATTTTAGAAAACGCCCAATAATGCTCCATTGCTGACTGGGCTGTCACATGACGTAAAACGTCCAAGGGTATCAAGTTGTCCACTACGCATGGTCTAATGTAAGGATTGATTCACAAGGTAAATAGACTTCATTTTTAGGGGTTGGTTATTCACACATTCCCCTTGGTTATTTGCACATCCCTTGAACCCTATAGGAAGCGTATAGGGCAATACGGTTCCTCTGGGTCCAAGCGTACAAACTTTTCAGAAGTTGGTCAGTTAATGATTAGGGGACCAGAGGAAGCGTATAGGGCAATACGGTTCCTCTGGGTCCAAGCGTATTAAGCAATACACTTCCTATATGTGTACCAAACTTTTCAAAAGATGGTCAGCTAAAAGGAAGTGTATAGGGCCATACGCTCCCTTAATGGTTTTTTTTTCAAAAGACAAGTGGAATCATATAGGGCCATACGTTCCCTGAAGGAATTTTTTTTTTTTTTTTTTGCAAGAACAACATATTGTTATTAGTATCTTTTTTAACTTTATTTTTTTAAACATTAATTAAGTCGTTTTTTTGTTATAAAATGATGTTAGTTTTTCTGTTATAAATTTTATAAAAGACGTAGTGAAATTAAGCAATCCAAACAAATTAAACATATCATCTGTAAAAAAAAAATCAAACAAAATACTCATTACATAACATTAAAATTGTTCGTAGAAAATGAAATAAAACAAAATAGCATACATGCATGGAAAGGTCGGACAGAGGAAAGAGCGGCATGGTCTGGCCGGACCGAGGAAAATGTAGCAAGGAAAGGTCGGGCTGAGTATAGGACGGGTTGTAAGGCTATAAGAATTTAAACAAAATACCCATTACATAGCATTAAATTGCTCCTAGATAAATGAAATAAAAATAAGATAATATACCTGCATGGACAGGAGGGGCTGGGTAAAGGATGGCATGGACGGGTCGGGCTGCTGCGTAAAGAACGGGCCCTGGTCCGGATAAACTTGTGGTGGTGGATGGGGTGGAACCGATATACCCATGTAATTATACATTTCACCCATGCCAGTTATCAGCCACCCTATGTCATCATGCATCTGATCCATCTGGCGATCGTGGGATGTTATCTCCTGAACATGCAGGCGGGACCTCAACATCATCATGCCCGCCATCCTGCTCAGCCATCTGAGGCATCTGAACCTCCTCGGCCTCCAAACGCGGGTGATGTACCAACGGCTGCCATGCCCAAACCTGACGGTTCATCCCGACAAACCTATAACCAACATTAGGAATGTTTGCCGCCACTTTCATCCCTGTCATCGACCTCATGTCCAAATATTTGCAGGGAGCCGGCGGTGGATACCTATCCTTGACCCAACCAAAGTACCGACTAACACTCTGGGCTATCCAGCCGATAAACGATCCTCCATATATACTACCACGACGCTACTTTTTCCAACGTGTGACAAAATAATCCACCAGGCAGATATGGAGGGCGCACAGACGACCAGTAAATAAACAATAAAGATAGAAAAGATCGGCCTTCGTTACGTGCTCGCAACTCTTGCCACGGGCCGCGATGCCCGTGCTAAAGCAACGATGCAAGTAACGAACTAACGGGTCGCGAATCTCCGAGGATCGGACCTCCTCCGCCTTGGTGTATGGACTTTCACCGATGGTGGGCCACCAGGCAATCAACTCATCCTCGGGCATACGATCGATAGCCGTGGTATACACGTCCTGAACCAACTCCTCGTCTGTGTAAAAACCGGTGGCGACGGCAAATTGACGAAGCGAGCATCTCAAATACCTCGCCGAACAGACGGAATGTGATCTCGGGTGATGGGGCTGGCAAGTTCGGATCATCAAAATCCGAGTTCGGCCGGTCATCCGGTCGAGGTCTATAGCGGAATGTGGAGAGAAACTCCACCATCAACGACCGATAAGATGGTGCGGCTCCTATTCGAAATAAATGATCCCACAGGCTATCCTGCCCGATAACCTGTCGAACAGTGTCCGCCACCCCACATGTCTCTAACGAATCCCAATGTATCCCTCTCATGCACCCCACCTTCATCTCCCTAAGTTTATTGAACCGTTTCGCTTCATACGTTTGGGAAGGGTATATCATATATGGATATCGTGAACATTCGTCACCGGCCCATGGATCGAAATCTCACGCGCCATCCATCTCATCATCTGACGCCATATCTGCAAATTTAAAATGAAAAGAATTTAAGTTATACAAATAATGTATAAACGATTTTTTTGACACATTTTTATAAAATGGATTTAGATTAGGGGACCAGGGGAACCATATTGCCCCATACGCTTCCTATACATTGGCTCTAGGGGAACCATATTGCCCCATACGCTTCCTATACTTTGGGTCTAGGGGAACCATATTGCCCCATACGCTTCCTATTATACCAATAGGAATCGTATTGCCCAATACGCTTCCTATTGATTTAATGCGTTCACCAACCCAAGCCCTATGGGAAGTGTATTGCCCTATACGCTTCCTATTAAACTTATGGGAATCGTATTGGGCAATACGCTTCCTATTGGGTCACTTTTCAGACCTGTATAGTTTTGAACTGCGTGAGCGTCAGAGAATATTGTACCAATAGGAACCGTATTGCCCAATACGCTTCCTATTGGTGTCGCATTTAATGCTTCAAACCCTATAGGAAGCGTATTGGCCTATATGGTTTCTATTGAGGGATGTACAAAAATTTTAAGGGATGTGTAGATACCATCACCCCATTTTTATCGGTGCATGTTCAATTGTGAACCAATCATAAGTAAACTTTGTTCATTTTTCAATTTTTTTAAAACAATATTTTATTTCATGCTCTTAAAATGCCAAAGACAACACGTGATCACAGAATGAATAATACAAACAACCTTCATACTTGATCCTCACCTCTTGAAGATACATGTCCGAGGCCGGACATGATTCCGAGGACGAATAAAACTCCACTTGGACGTACATCCGAATAATGTCCGTCCAACATCAAGAACCTCCGAAGACGAACCTCCATTCAAGTGCGTCTGGACGGATGATGTCATCTAAGTTGACTATTATAAATACCCCCTCAAGTACAAAGCCAAGTATGAATGTCTGAACCTTCGTCCTCACTTTCTCTCTATTTTCTCTCTCTACCAATACTTATCCTCACGCCGGAGGGTGGTCGCAGAGGGGCCCTCCCATCTCTGCGACAAGCCTAACGGTTTTCTGTTTTGCAGGACTGTTCTCCAAGTTCTCTCACAAGATCCAAACCCTCGTTTACAGGCTCCGGCCTAAACACGATTCTTTGGTTCTACAATTGGCGCCATCCGATTTCAAAGCTCTTAGTCCTTCACTCCGGTGAATTTCTTGAGCAAAGAACTGACAAATGGCGGCCTCAGGTTCTGTGAATCTGGGATCTACAACTGTTAGTACACAAGTTACAGCACCAGCAAGTACTGTTTCCATAACCTCAGCTGCTTTAAGCTCAGGGCCGGGAACAACCTTGCCTTTTGTTCTAATCCCTACTTCGCAAACATCTGAGTTTGACGCGGAGTTTCTTTCCAAAAATGCAAGTCTTCTGCGATGATTGAAAGCACAACAGGCTAGAGATGAACAAATCCTCGGTTTACGAACCAGGTTGTTTCAAGAAGAAACCCCGATAAGGACCATGGGTCCTACGATGTTTACCTCTCCCACTTTTTCCACAGTTGTCACCTCCGAAATTTACACTGGGTATGTCCAGGGTTCGTCCGGAGCTTCGCCAGCAATGGCTATACGAAATGAAACACAGATGGACGTAGTTAATGATCCGGAACTCACAAAACCGTATCACCCAGTTTCCATGACTGCTAAGTCAAAATTTAGCGCTCGCATCACACATGCAAAACTTCCTCCGAAGCTTAAAATGCCAACCACAGTAAAAAAGTATGATGGTACAACTGATCCAGATGATCATATGTTCGATTTCGACGGAGCCGCGCGGGTAGAACAGTGGCCGATGCCAGCGTGGTGTTTTATGTTCGCGCAAACACTAACTGGAGCTGCTCGAGTGTGGTTTGATGCGTTGAATGAAGGTGAGATCAACGATTTTGAAGAGTTCCGAAGGTTATTTCTCCAAAATTTTAGCCAGCAAAGGCACTACTCCAAAGAAATCACCGAAGTTCACAACATTCGGAGAAGGGACGGAGAATCTTTGGATAGCTTCATTGACCGGTTTAACCGGGAGAGTATGCAGATTAGTGGAGTAGTTGATCAGCTGAGGATCTCCGGATTCTGTCACGGAGTCCGGAACAATCAGTTGGTCGAAAAGTTACATGAAAATCTCCCAAAGACAATGGAGGTACTCATGGAGCGAGCCAGAGCCTTTGCTCGGGGCAAAAACGCATGTAACCCAGCTCCGGAGTCAGATCACAAAATGTCTTCCTGGAAGAAAAACGGTGGGTCGGTGTTTGATAAAACCCCATCTGGGAATAGGGGACGTTCGCACCCCTACAGCAGAAATGACAGACCTCCTCGCGGAAGAAGTTCCGGGTCAAGATTTTACAACCTATCAGATCTCTCCAAAACTCCCAGTGAAATTCTCAGTGCGGAAGGGGCAAACTTCCCCGCTCCGCCAAAACTCTGAAACCCGGGTGATAAGAATTCCAAGAAATATTGTGACTACCATCATGCTCGGGGTCACAATACAGATGACTGCTGGTCCCTGAAGCAAGAAATAGAAAAAGCAGTGCGATCCGGAAAGCTGTCGCATCTAGTGAAAGAGATGAAGGAAGGAAAGTCTTCAGGTAATTCGGTGGATAATCCGAACAACCAACCAGTAATAGGCATGATCAGAAAAGCGGGTAACCAAGGCATCAAGCGATCCAGCCATCATATGGCCGCTTGGATGCAGCAACCCATTGCTTTTCCCCCTATCAATCCTGAAGAAGTCAAGGAGGGACCAATCATCGTGTCTGCGATCATAGCAGGTCACAAGGTCCGGAGGGTTTATGTTGACAGCGGAAGTGCCACTGAAATCATGTACAAGCAGTGTTTTCAACAGCTAGCTCCACAGACCAAGGCAAAGTTGATCCAAGTCTCAATGCCGTTGGTAAGTTTTTCCGGAGAAGTGGTGCAGCCTATGGGGCAAATCACTTTACCAACAACATTGGGAGAAGGAGGTTTGGTCCGAACCGTAAACCTGACGTATCTAGTGGTAGAAGCAAGGTCCGTACACAATGTTATATTAGGAAGGCCCGGCATGTGCGCCTTCGGCATCATCAGCTCTACCATTCACGGATCGTTAAAGTTCCCTACCGAAGCAGGAGTAGCAACTCTGCACTCCGAATCCACAACTTGCGTAGCTGAAGTACGGCAAAGCAAGGGTACTGACAGACCTCCGAACCTCCTCACAGAAGAATGGGCTATTCATCCGCACTTCCCAGAGCAAAAAATTGCAGTTGGAGCTCAACTTCCCGAACGTACCAAAAAGAAGTAGTGGAAGCTTTTATCTAATTCTCTCGATGTATTCGCCTGGCAAACCTCCGATATGGTAGGAGTTCCTCGGTGTTTGGCTGAACATAAGTTGAAAGTGTCGCATTCGGCAAAGCCAGTGGCTTAAAGAAAAAGAAACATGGCTCCAGCTCGAAACAAAGCAATCTCCGAAGACGTGCGAAAATTGTTAAGTGCCGGAATCATTGGGAAGTACGTTATCAAACCTGGGTTTCTAACCCAGTAATGGTAACCAAGAAAGATAAAACCTGGAGAATGTGCGTAGATTTTTCCGATCTAAACAACGCATGTCCGAAGGATTGTTATCCCTTACTAGAAATCGATCTAAAGATTGATTCCCTCTCCAGCTTCCGCCTTAAATGCTTCTTGGATGCATACAAAGGCTATCATCAGATACAGATGGCTTTGGAAGACGAGGATAAAACAGCGTTCGTAACCAATGAAGGGCTTTATTGTTATACCAAAATGCCGTTTGGATTAAAAAACGCCGGAGCCACGTATCAGAGGTTGATGGATAAGGCATTTAAGGACCAGATCGGAAGGAATTTGGAAATTTATGTGGACGACCTGGTCATAAAAAGTCAGGCCGAGGATAACATGATTGATGACATACTCGAAACCTTCACTAGGCTTCGGAGTGTCAATCTTAAACTTAATCCCAAAAAATGCTCTTTCGGTTTAGAAGAAGGAAAGTTTCTTGGCGTATGGATAACCCAGTCCGGAATCAAGGCACATCCGGATAAAATCAAAGCAGTAGTCTCCATGCAACCTCCCAAAACTGTCAAAGAAATTCAGTCATTAAACGGGAAGCTCGTTGCTCTACATTGTTTTGTTTCAAAAGCGGCCGATCGTTCTATTCCTTTCATGAATGTGTTGAAAAAACGAACGGGAAAAGGCCAAATAGAATGGACACCGGAAGCCGATTCGGCATTTCAAGAGCTGAAAGTTTGTCTTGGATCCTTGCCCACCTTAACCGCTCCAATCACCGGAGAAACTGTCACGGTATATCTCTCCGCTTCTCATTTTTACATAAGTGCAGTGCTCGTAGTGCATCGAAATCAAGCGCAAATCCCGGTCTACTACGTAAGCCGCATCTTAAAAGATTATGAAACCCGGTACCCGATGATCGAAAAGTTGGCACTTGCTTTGGTACACGCCTCTAGACGCCTCCGAAGATACTTCCAAGCTTTCAATATAGAAGTACAAACTGATCTCCAGATCCAACAAATTCTTAGAAAGCCAGAGGTCTCCGGACGTCTCACGAAATGGGCAATTGAACTCAGCGCTTTCGACATCACCTATCGTACCAGAGGACCGGTGAAAGGCCAGGCGGTGGCAGATTTCCTTACGGAGGTTCCGACCGGAGAAAGCACCAAAGAAAAATCCGCCCTACCAAGGGTATGGAACTTATATACGGATGGAGCCTCCAGTAAAGAAGGATCAGGGGCAGGGCTAATCCTTATAGATCCAGAAGGGATAGAGTACACTTATGCCTTACGATTCGAATTTAAAACTTCAAACAATGAAGCAGAATACGAGGCTCTCCTTGCAGGTCTCCAAACCGCAGCCAAAGCCGGAGCAACCTCCGTGTTAGCACATGTTGATTCATTGTTGGTAGCAAACCAAGTCAGTGGAGAATACGAAGCCCGAGAAGACAACATGGTTCGGTATCTCCAGCAAGTAAATAGTTTAATCTCCTCTTTTGATTCTTGCAAGATAGTACACATTCCGCGGAGTAAAAACAAAAAGGCTGATGCCTTGAGTAAACTCGCCTCCGTAGCATTTTGTCATCTATCAAAAGAAGTCTTAGTTGAAACCTTGCAAGCCCCGGCCATCCAGCAGACAGAGTCGGTCATGTCAGTTTCTGTAATTGAAAAATCTTGGATGACTCCGATCGTGGATTACTTGAAAGAAGGAAAACTCCCAAAAGACAAAGCTCAGGCTCGGAAGTTAAAGGTCAAAGCGCTGCAATATCATATCCATAACGGGCAACTTTACCGAAAGACCTTTTTAGGTCCGCTCTTAAAATGCTTAACGCCAGAAGAAGCCAGCTACGTCATAAGAGAAATCCACTGGGGAATATGCGGCATTCATGCGGGACCAAGGATGGTTATAGCCAAAGTAATGAATGCCGGATATTTTTGGTCGGGTATGCATCAGAGTGCAGTGAACGAACTACAATCATGTGAAGACTGCCAACGGCACGCTCCCATTAGCCATCGAGCCAAGAACAACCTCGTTCCGGTAACATCGGCATGGCCTTTCCAGAAATGGGGGATTGATATTGTGGGTCCTTTCCCCGTCTCCACCGGAGGGGTGAGGTTCCTATTGGTTGCCATTGATTATTTCACAAAATGGGTCGAGGCTAAACCACTCCGGACCATCACAGGGGAGCAAGTGCTAAGGTTTGTCTGGGAAAACATAGTATGCAGATACGGAATGCCGATGTGCATAGTCAGTGATAACGGAAAACAGTTCGCCGAGAAACCATTCAAAGCATGGTGTGAAAGAATGTGTATTGAACAAAGTTTTGCTTCGGTTTCCCATCCCCAAGCCAACGGGCAAGTAGAAAGAGCCAACCGCAGCATCGTGGAGGGCATTAAGAAACGCTTGGGGAATGAAGGTGTCTCATGGGCGGATGAACTCCCACACGTCCTATGGGCCCACCGAACGATGCCAAAGACGAGCAACAGGGAGACCCCCTTCAGCTTAACATACGGTACCGAAGCAGTTATTCCCGCTGAAGTAGGGATACCAACTCCCCGCATGCAACTGAATCAGGAAGAAAATGAACAGGAACTCCTTCTGAACCTGGATTTAGCCGAAGAGAGGAGAGAGCTCGCGGCGATCCGAGAGGCGAAATACAAACAAGAGTTAGAAAAACATTACAACTCAAAGATAAAGGAGGTCCGGTTCAAAGTTGGGGACTACGTCATGCGGAGTAATGAAGCGAGTTTAGTTGAAGGAACTGGAAAAATGGCACCAAAATGGGAAGGCCCCTACCTGATTAACACCGCAGGAAGGGACGGTGCATATACACTCAAGAAAGTGGACGGAACCATCATACCACGCACATGGAACGGAGTTCACTTAAAAAAGTGTTTTCTTTAAAGTTTCCTATCTTAAAATAAGACTGTAACACGGAAGCTACGGCTTCCGTCACTTTTCTATTTTCCTGTAATGCGGATGGTTATGCCCGCACCAGATAAATTATAAATTCAAAAGACCGTGGAGGGTTTTACCCACGGATTGCATAAAATGTTTTTGCCATGACAAATCGGAGAAGCATAACTCCGGATAAGAAAATAGAATAAATTTTTCTATCTTTAACAACGTTGCAACGCAAGTATAATATTTGGCCGAATTAGGGATGCTAACCCTAAAAGGTAAGGACGAACTGGTCTCGTTCGTACTTTGCTTTCATTCAAAAAATTATCCTAAGTAAAATAAATCGGATCCGTACCTTCAAAATGAACGTTCAAGAAACAAAAGAAAATGTAAAACAAAACATGGACGCATGTATAGACAAATGATTACATCAAAAATTACCGGATTAGCATAAACCGGAAAATACATAGTCATTTACAAAGGATAATTGTTCAAACATCGGTAAAAAACATCAGTACATTCATCTGAAACAAGGTGCATGCCCCAAGCTACCGAACATGTCCACCTTACAAAAAACTAAACCAATTTTAAATTTCCAAGGTGCATACCCTAAAGAGCCGGGCATGTCCACCTTACTTCTCCAAAAAAGTCATTCACTTGCAAAACGAAGAGCTTTCTTGATTTCAGAAAGAGGGGCGTTGGCGAGCTTCGGCAGATCTTCTATCACAGGAAACGTGAGAGTATCAAAACAAGCGACCGTTGTTTTTAATTCCTCCGTAGCATTACGGTTTAACAATGGCACCTCTTTGTAGGGGGTTTTCTTCTGCAAAGCATGCATATAACCAGCGTGCAAACCAGAGTTGATACCCACAGCACTCATTGCATTGTTAACCGCAGCCACGGCAGCAGTCATTTCCTTCCCTTTGTGAATATTCTTCGCCAGAAGCTTCGCTCCTTCCGAAAGCATCCAAACCTTCGTTTCTTGAAGATCCTCTTCTTTTGCTTTCAGGGAAGCTTTCTCCGCCTCGAGTTCCGCAATCCGGTCCTTTAAATCAGCCTCCCCTGATTTCAGCGCGTCCTGTTCTAGAAAAGGTGTTAGAAAAAACAGGAGAAATAAAAAGCAAGTAAATCAGGAGAAGGACGTACCGGCCAACATGCTCTCGTAAGCAAGACGAGCCTTATTAAGAGAGTCCTCCATCTTCGTCAAAACAATCTTGTGCTCTTCGTCCTTCCGCCTCATTGATTCAGAGAAAGTCGTGAACTCCGAAGAAATCTTATCTCTGTCCTCCGCAGCAGCAGCAGCAGCTGCTTGGGACGATTGATTTTGAGCAATCAAAGAGTTAACCTTCTCCTGCTGAGATTGAAGATCTTGAGTTAACTGAGCTATTTTCTTCGCCGCCTCCGGACTCCTCTGAACTTTACGCTTCAGAGAGCGAGCTTCCTTCTCCAAATTCTCCCTTACTGACTCCGCTTCCACCCATCGACGATATAGCTCCGTTACAAAGATGTTTGATTGGGCTTGATTGGTCAAAACCGCAGCCCCTAAATCTGGGTTCTTCATCTTCCGACTCCTTGCATGGTCTATCGGAGTGTTGATATTGAAGAGCATAGTCCGGGCAACCAAGGTATCCATCACCGAGTCTTTGTTCCGGATGTCCCAATCAGGAATGAATTTTTCTTCGGCAGTAGCTGGATCAATGTCCATACCGTCTGAAAACAAATCTGCATATCGAAAAAAGGACATCAACTCAGGTCCGAACCAAGATGAGGGAAGCGAAGACACTTGATCTTCCTCATCATCTATAAAACAGTCCGGACCCAAAGATGAGCCCAAATGCGTACCTGAAAAAGTAACCACTTTCGGCTCACCATGACCTTTTTCCTTATCCGTAACCACCGGATTCTCAACCTCCATGCTTTCCACTTCACTATCAGGAACAAAACCTGAATACGCAGGAGCTGGTTTAGAACGAGCCAAAGCAGCCTCTTCCCTAGAAAACTTACCTCCGGTAATATGTTCGCTCAGCTCTTCTATTACATTACCTTCGGAATGAGAATCCTTCTTTGCTTTCTTCAACCTCGGCAATGGAAGAGGGTCGGTAGCACGAATTTGAACCGGCTCCTTTTTTCTCTTATGAGAGCTGGCCTTCAGAACAACACCTGATAAATCCACACCCGACATAACACCATGGCCTTTTAAAGAAGGTCGATATTGTAAAGTCTCATCCAGATCGCGGAACTCCGGATCACTATCAACATCATCAAGGGCAGACTTCTTACCAGTTCGTGATCCGGACGAACCCTCAACATCCTTTAACGATAACGGAATGGAAGAAGTAGCCTGAGGAATAGAAGAAGTTGCTTCTGCAGCAGAGGGCTCCGTCACGTTTTGAGTCACCTCTGGACGAATTGGTTGGGCCGAAGGTGCCACTTGTTTCATAAAAGGAACATCCTCCTCGCCTTGTTCCCCAAAATCAAAATAAAAAACATTCGTGTTCGGAACCTTTAAGGCATCAAGAAGAGACATTGCAACACCTGCATCCCCAAAACAAAAAGAATCAGAAAAAATAAACAAGTAATGGTGCCGAAGGGGACGAAAAGGGCCGAAACTTACGATCACGCTTTCGGAGAATAATCGGCCAATCCTTATCCCCTTGGGCCCAGGAAAAACTGACACGACCTAACCAAAGGAAATGCTCAGGAAGGGGACGAATGGGGGATTTATGATCAATCAGGGCACGGACAAGATTTTCATCATAAACAAAGTCTTCGTCAAAGGACATCGTCTGATCCTTGAAACGCCACCTCATATCCTCCGGTAGGCAGCGGTCATCCAACCAGAAAAAAATGTCTTTCCAATTCTTCAGGCTAGACCGCTCGCCAGAGGACGGGGACGGGACATTCTTTCGGTGTGCGAATGTATACCAATCTCCGGCCGTTATAAACTCATAAAAATAACGAAAAACGTTCAGGTCCGGTTTCCGATCTAAGGCTCGGCAAGAAATTTCAAAATGGTTAATACGGCTAAGGCCGAAGGGGTTAACCTGGCAAATATGGACCCTAAAATATTGTAAAACCCTAATCAAGAAACGAGAGAAAGGAACCCTATAATTCGCGAAATTGCAGACGCGAGTATAAAAGGGAAACTTCCCTTGACGAAACGGATATATTGCTTCCCCATCGGAGGGAAGGACCGGAAAAAGATCCAGGGGAATCCTATAATCTCTAACGAACTTATCCAACTGACGTTGGGTAAGCACACTCACACTCTCCGCGAGATTCTCCTTACCAGGAGCCATTTCAAAAAATAAGAAATTTAAGTAAAAGAAATGGACGCACCTTGAGGAAGAAGAAGAGACTCAAAAAGAAGAGGGTAACAGCAGAGAAGGAGAAAAGATGAGAGAAGAGAAGGGTAAAAAATGAAATGGTGAAAAGTGAATTTATAAAGGTTTTAAGTCGGTCACGGGGTAGTCACATCAAACCGTCACCTCCCACGAATTCCAACATGAGGAATTACTATCGTCACAGGTAGGTGACCGACCGACAAATTGCAAAAGTCACCCACACCACGTCATCGCCATTCAAATCATACCACGTCATCTATTCAGACCACTCCCGTAGCGACACGTCATCCGAATAGGACAAAAAACTTGAAATAATAGTTTGCTAAGTTTTTACAAAGACTTACCAAACTGGGGGACTTGAAGATACATGTCCGAGGCCGGACATGATTCCTAGGACGAATAAAACTCCACTTGGACGTACATCCGAATAATGTCCGTCCAACATCAAGAACCTCCGAAGACGAACCTCCATTCAAGTGCGTCTGGACGGATGATGTCATCTAACTTGACTATTATAAATACCCCCTCAAGTACAAAGCCAAGTACGATTTTCTGAACCTTCGTCCTCACTTTCTCTCTCTATTTTCTCTCTCTACCAATACTTATCCTCACGCCGGAGGGTGGTCGCAGAGGGGCCCTCCCATCTCTGCGACAAGCCTAACGGTTTTCTATTTTGCAGGACTGTTCTCCAAGTTCTCTCACAAGATCCAAACCCTCGTTTACAGGCTCCGGCCTAAACACGATTCTTTGGTTCTACACCTCTCAACACCCCTACCCAAGCACCCATCCCTTTTTATCTCTTTATTTTATATTTATTGAAAATACAAAACAAACATGCATTTTACTAACGTGCCAGTAAATGGTAATTAGTCATCGATGCAATCAAGTACTAGCTCTCTTCAGGGACGTAAGTGTAACAGCCGCACCCAACGCAGACTCACCTATCTCGACTTCAAAAGAGTCATATCGTCGGAAAAGTTCAATGACAAACAACCTCGTTATCAGCACGACAAAGTTTTTTCCAGCACATTGTTTATTTTCAAGTGTTGGACTCTCGGTCTCTGGCCCATTAGACCACATGACGTACTTTAACAACGCCTCGCCATCCCCAACAAACCTATCGGGGACGAATTCCTCAGGTCGGTCAAATACTTTTGGGTCCCTTGTTGCAAACGGTTGATACCCGAATAACATTTCGCCTTTTTTGACTTCGAAAGTCGCGTCATGTGACTCGATGGTAAAGTTGCTTTTGGCTTTTCCATATTGCGGAGGTACTGGTGGATCAATCCTGAGGGACTCATACACGACCGACTTCGTCAATGGCATCTGCTCGATTGCTTCCATCGTCACCTTACCATCGCCGTACGATTTTATAGCATCTCTGATCTCTTCCGCCAGTTGAGTATGCAAACTCTCACCAGCAAGTCCGATCCATTTGAGTGTATTGGGGAAGAGAATCTTAACCCCACCTGTTCAAGCAAAAAAAAATCCAGTTGTCCGAATTATTATTTCGCGAAAATAACCAAATTGACCACCAAAAAAGTTACATAATTGGCTATTTGACTTTTTTTTACCGGGTAGCTATTGACCCAAGAAGCTTGCACCCATAAGGCCTAAGATTTTCATAGTTCTTGACTTTTTGCTTGTCATTTTTTTCCTAACATGTTTTTTCTTGTTTTGAATTCTAAGTTGATAAATATTACTTAAAAATAAGTTTTAATTATTTCACCTTTTTAAGTATTTAAAAAAATCAATTATATATATATATATATATATATATATATATATATATATATATATATATATATATATATATATATATATAGTGTGAGGTTCATTGGGGAACACTAAAAAAGTGGGGAACCGGGGAACACTCTTAAAAATTTAACTTAACATGTTAAAAATTAATTTTTTAAACATCTTTTTCGGCGCTTCTCCTTATATATACTTGTAGAAGCATTTTTAATAAAAAAAATCAAAAACTAAAAATATTAAAAAAAACAATTAAAAAAGGCTAAAATTTTTTTTTTTTAGAAAAAATATTTTTTTACTCGACTAGATTCTCCTCCTTTTTATAAAGAAAAGCGCTGAAAAAAATTTAAAAAAAAATTATTTTTAACATGTTAAGTTAATTCTATAAGATATAACTGTTTTTTAAACATTTTTTTATATTTTTAGTTTTTGATTTTTTTTATCAAAATTGTTTCTACTTGTATTTATAAGAAAAAGCGCCGAAAAAAAATTAGAAAAATATTTTTTTTAACATGTTAAGTATAATTTTTAAAAGTGTTCCCCTGTTCCCCACTTTTTTAGTGTTCCCCAATGAACCCTCCCCTATATATATATATATATATATATAAGCCGGTTAACATACAATATTCCTTAACGTACGAGCGAACGCTGTGAAATTACGCACATTGTAAAACTCAAATTCCTAATCACGCATGTTGAAAAACCATAATCACGAGTGTTGAAAAGACATAATCACGCATGTTGAAAATCATAACATGCTTCATTACATAATTATAACATGCTTCGTTACATAATTATAACATGCGTGATTATGGTTCGTCAACATGCTTGATTAGGGTTTTAAGTTTTACAACGTGCGTAAATTCACAGTGTACGTTCGTACGTTAAGCAATATTTTATTTTACACTTTCACTGTATATATAATTTTCAAAAGATTTTTATATTTTTTTAAATTTTTAGAAGAATTAATAGAGATTGAAAATTACATTTTTAATTTATTTTATTATTGTGCTTTTTATGTTTTTGGCCCAGGATTTATTTTGCACCCTCGCCCAAGACGCACAAAATTCATATATTCCTTACGTCACCCTATCTTGTAACAAGGGGCAACCTCCGTTGCTCCTTGATGCTCCGACGATAGTGTAAATTATGAAAAAAAAAATTGACGTTTTTTCGATTTCGTTATCCCTTTTTTGAAATGTTGCCTCTATAAGAATTTTTAAATCCGCCACTGCCTGACGTAACCATTGAAAAAATTGACGTTTTTTTAATTTCGTTATTCTTTTTTTTAAACGTTTCCCCTATAAGAATTTTAAGATACTCAACTTTATGACGTGAACATGTTTCTACAAAATTGACACTTGCTTATTAATTATTGAATAAGTTAACTTTTTGGTAAAACAAAATTTAAGTCCATTTTTTAGTACAAATTGACTTTGGTGAATCTTTAACCGGTTATCAATAAAATAAAAATTAACAGGTGGTATTAGGGGGGACGGGGTGGTTCACTAGTGATAGATTCTATTGATGGGAGCACCCAATCAAATCATGTCATGTCAGCACCCAATATTCTAGTGATAGTGATAGAAATGTAGTGGGGGATGGGATTCCAATGTACAAGTATTATGAAATAAGTGAATAACATGCTCACCAAAGGTATTGAAGCAAACCGCGAACAAGATATTGTGCAAGGCTTCATCTTTCGGAACCCCTAACGTTTCTGCTTGCTCGATAATTGGAGTCGCAACCGACTCAAAATAATTGTAAAGTTTATTGTAACAACTCTTTATCAGGAACGCAGGCAGCCGGAAAGTGTGTAGAAGAAGTTCCTCCAAGAACCACGGAAGTCCAGCAGTGCCCAACGGGCTAAGATTGAACAACACCCACGAGGTAATTAAAGTCGGCCCACTCGTTCCTAGTTTTGTTTCTTCCGGGTTCGAGTTAAAATAAGCCCGGCCCAAAAACCGGAAAGCGGCTTGTTCACCAGCGTCATTGAACTTAGCTTTACGGTTTTTGGCTAACTCGATTTCAAGACCTTGAAAGAGTTCGGTGTAAGTGGTTTCGAATTGAGGAATGACTCGGTTGCTTGAAGATTTAAGCATGAAGAACAGGAGGTTTTTAAGTTGAGCATGTCTAGGTTCGGATGGGTCGAGGTACGAGAGTACGCGGTATCCGCCTGTGAGTTTGGTGGATGGCATATAAGTTCCGGTGAACAAGTCTTTCTTCTCGACTTTGGAAACATCAAACAATACCGGAAAGCTTTTGGCGTCGAGGAGGACGATGACTTTCGGGTTGCTGCTTATGAAAGGGCCGGGTGGCATGTTGGCTCGGAAGACTGTGGATTGGTATTTCTGAAGGCGGGAGCGGAAGAACTCCTCTCGGCCACCTTTGCCGTAAAAATACTCCAACCGGTCTTTGATCGGTTGGAGAAATGGAATGCCGTAGGAACCGGGGATGGTGCGGAGAGGGGCAGCCGGGGAAGTTTCAGATGATGAGTCCATGTTTTTGAGTGTGAGAAAATGGTGTGCTATATATTTTGTATGAATGAACTCATATATATAGATGAGGACGGCCATTAGGTTATTTTATTTTTATTTTTTATACTTCGTTTTCTACAAGGGAAAATTATAAAATAGTCAGAGTTTGATCAAAAGATTTTAAAA
Organism: Helianthus tuberosus; assembly: GCA_030545235.1. Lineage (NCBI taxonomy): Eukaryota > Viridiplantae > Streptophyta > Magnoliopsida > Asterales > Asteraceae > Helianthus > Helianthus tuberosus. The sequence continues at coordinate 41,233 of JARYGA010060532.1, read as the reverse complement.
ATTGACATGGAAATTTAAATATTTAAATTTCATCAAAGCAGTAAGTTTATTTTTCTCCGATCAGAAGCTGTCACGTTATTTTTGCCGGCTGTGAGATGATTAAACTTAGGGGTTGGTTTATTTCCACATCCCCTATAATCTTATTTTCACATCCCTATATCTATACGGGCCGTATAAAATGATACGGGCCGTATAGAATGTTTATGCACAGAATTTTATGCGGTGGAATGTTTTTTTTGTTTTTATATGTATACGGGACGTATACTTATATACTGGCCGTATACATATTTGCATAATTTTGTTTGGTGTTTCGAAGGTTTGCCAAGGGTTTTTAGTTTTGAAATATGTATACGGGCCGTATAATGTTATACGGCCCGTATAGCCCGTATAGAAAAGTTAACTTTTTTGTTGCAACCAGGAAACCGTTTAATAAATTTTTGTATTTAAAATAGTGTTGTATATATCGGATTATGTTACGAGTTTGTAGTTAAACGTATTTATTATGTTTAATAAGTTTCCTCTTTGTAAAACGATAAATATGTATAGAAAAGTTAATTTTTGGTTGCAATCGGGAAACCGTTTAATAAGTTTTATAAATTTTAAAATAGTATTGTATATATCGGATTATGTTACGAGTTTGTAGTTACACGTATTTATTATGTTTAATAAGTTTTCTATTTGTAAAACGATAAATATGTATAGAAAAGTTAATTTTTGTTGCAATCGGGAAACCATTTAATAAGTTTTATAAATTTTAAAAGGGTCCTATTAAATCCACATGGTATCATCTTATTCTCACATGGTTGATACGGGCCGTATAAGGTTATACGGCCCGTATAGAATAAAGTGAACTGACAAAGGCTATGTGAAAATAAGATTATAGGGGATGTGGAAATAAACCAACCCATTTTAAAATAGTATTGTATATATCGGATTATGTTACGAGTTTCTAGTTAAACGTATTTATAATGTTTAGTAAGTTTCCACTATGTAAAACGATAAATATGTGATATGATTATGATAAACTATGACAACAATTATTAAACAAACAACATAACATCTAAACAAAAGATTAATATTTATAATGTTTTACATCTAAAAAAAAGATAAACTTTTACAAAGTTTCAAACGTAAAATAACAAAAAAAAAATAATAATACAATAAGCAGCTACGGCGGTGGTGATGGTGGTGGGGCAGCGCCAGCTCGTGGAGGTAGGGGCGCGGCAGAATGCATAGCCACAATCGCCTCGACCATCCACTGTACATCATCTCTCACTACAGCTAAATCCCCTCTGACTGCAGCTAAATCCCCTCTGACTGCAGCTACAACCGACTCGACCTGAACGAGTCTCTCCTCCACCCCCGGTGGAGGCATCACACGCTGTCTCACGCTGCGTCGAACGTACGGGCGATCACCCCGTAACTCCTCCTCAACTACCTGTGATCGATCGGCAGCATGAGCGACCCCCTCTCCGTCGCCTCCCTCTCCGTCGCCTCCCGCTCCCACGCCCTCGCCCTCGTCTCCCTCTCCCTCGTCTCCCTCTCCCTCGTCTCCTTCCTCATCACCACCCTCTCCACGGGGTCCCTCACCCACACCATAAGCCCAAACCAGCTGCCCTCCCTCGACCTCGCGAGCCAAAACCATCGATAGGGCTGTGTCCCTCCCAACCCTGTCAAGCTGGCGTGTCTGCGTCATATCCCTTGCCACCTGCGGGGTCAGGAGGCGCAAGTAACCCTTCGCCAGACGGGTGACGAAGGCCCCACAGCTGATGTGGGAAGAGGTACGCTTAAAAGCGTAATCGGCGAGATATGCGGCCAACTTGTACGCCAAGTTGGCCCTCCCGCCGGTAAGTAAGTCGTGCAAGAAGAATAGGTCACTTTGGGTGACCCATTCCCTGCTATCATGACGACCGGCGATCGTCACGGCGATACACCGATGTAGGTATCGGTGTAACGGGTCGTAAAGATCAGTCGCCCGTGCCTTCGGGGATCGCTGTCTCGGTTTCGCGAACTCCCCGAACCCAATAGTCTTCCAATACGGCCACAACACGTCAGTGGACGTGCTGACTGGCGCATCAAAAAATGCGCGTGACCTTGAGTCATCCGCTGAGTACAGACCCAAGGCAACAGCGAACTGAGGAAGTGTCATCCTCTGAGGCGTGCCGCAAATAGTAAAAGTTACGGCGTCTGTCGTCAAAAAATGCTGAAAACCCCCACCCCGGGTGTCCGTAAATGTAAAGGTAGATAAAAACTCTAAAGTAATCTCCCTGTGGGCCCGCTCTGCGGCGGCATCAAATAAGCGGTCCCACGAGGAGTTAGCTGGCATGAGCTCCCGGACCCGACCAATCGCTCCAATATCTGTCAAAAACTGAAAATCTATGGTCCGAGGCGCATCCAGCACCATCTCCCGTAATTTGCCCAAAATCCTATAGGCAACCGTACCTCGGGGGATATCTCTAACAAACTGCCCCGTCTCAGTAAAATCGGGCACAATCTCCTCCTCCTGTCCACGTCCACGTCCCCGTACGCGTCCACGTCCACGGTCCCGACCCTGACCCTGACCTCGACCTCTACGGGCCGCAGCAGCTGCTGATGACTCAGCCATATCGTCTGTAACAAATAACAATTACAACTTAGCAATCACTATACGATTATCGTTAACGTATTATACGAATACTGTTCTTGTATACGAACGTACTGTACATATGATATACGCTCGTACAATGTTTGAAGATTCAACAAGGATACGACCGTATACATTATATACGAGCGTATATTGTTTGAATATTCAAACGTTATACGATCGTATATAAATATACGAGCGTATATTGTTTGAATATTCAAACCTTATACGAGCGTATATAATGTATACGATCGTATAACCTTTGAATATTCAAGTGTATACGATCGTATAAATTGTATACGATCGTATATTTTTTGAATATTCAAACACTATACGATCGTATACAATTTATACGACCGTATAGACATAATAATCATTTACAATTTCCTGTTTCAAATTTTTTTTTCAAATTGAATTATACAATCGTAATCGTTACGCCTATCTACGCTTTACTATACAAGACCATAATCTAACATGTTACGTAATTTAAAATTTCACTATACGAAAACGTACCGTATAGGAAGAACGTGAAGAAAACGCCAAAGAACGCTGTCCAAGAACGATCCGAGAGAATTTTTGGTTGAAAGTTGAGGCTGTATGGTGGAAATGAGGTCGTATAAAACTTATACGACCTTTTTTTTTTGTATACGGGCCGTATAAAAGTATACGACCCGTATACAGTGATTTAATTTATTTTAATTCTGTCGTATACTTAATATACGATCACAGTATACGAGGCGTATATTTTTATACGGCCCGTATACAATTCAGTTTTTTTCATTTTTTTTCAATTACTATATGCGGAACTGACGAAAATACGGTCGTTATGCGTTAACGTTGATTCGTTTAAACATTTTTTCAAATTCAATTTCAACAAGTTGCCAAAACATTTATATAACGTGTATGTTTATCATTGCAAATTGTCAAAACATGCAAATTGATTCGTTTAAACATTTTTTCAAGTTCAATCTCAAAAGGTTGCCAAAACATTTATATAACGTGTATGTTGATCATTACAAATTGTCAAAACATGCAAATAACATTTTATATTCATAGGCCACCTAAATCTATGTAATCCCTGGTCCTATATTCATCAACGATCGTATTATATTGGTCAATACGTTCCTTGTAATAGTGATACCAACTTTCTGCTGGCGTATTCCGTGTCGGTTGTCGCCAGTATCCTGATGGGGTTGGCATTGGATATTCCCCTTCTAATCTGACGTGAATAAAATGGTTCATGTGTACATGTACAAGCGCAACTGTTCGATGCGGAATACTTTCTTCAGCTGTTCTGAACATGGGAAAAAATGAAGCACAACCAAGGTCACTTAATAAGAGACAAATGACATTCCACCGGTTTGCTATCAGAAGCCCCGTGAATGGCATTTGTAGCCACTTATGTCGAGGTGCTCCATCTATATGGTCTTTTGACCAAACTAATGACTCCAGAACTTCTTGATACTGAGGTCCATTTATACTTTTCCATAATTCGTCGAACCGGTTGCACTCATCATGAAGCTGCTCCCGTATGAACGGCCACTGATACTCTTTAAGCGATAAGCCGACCGCTATAGATCGAAACCCACAATTACCATCACCCTGCACATTTTGTATGTGACTGAGGTGTGGATAGAAGCACGGTGGAATGAACTTTTTGTAGTGCGTGAACAGATTAACTTGTCCGACAGGCAGCAAAGGTATGTGTGGTGGCTCTTCCTTTGATTTTGCGACCTTCTTTTTCGTTTTCGAATTCTTAGCCCCTTTCGCAATCTCGCCGAAGAACATAGGTGTTTCAGTATAATAACTTTGTGACTCGACAAACGAGCTGTGCCTGGTAGGTTCGATATTTGACTCTTGTGTGCCAAACTCATCTTGTGTGCGAAACCCATCTTTTGAATCACTATACTGGTCCTGCGTTGTTAAAAAGCTGTGTCTTGAAGGCTCCGTTAACGAATCATCCTTCCTTTGTTGCTGAGCTTTCAAAGTTGGACGACCCCGTGTGTTTTTTTGCACAACTGGTTGTTTAAGCTTTGTCTTATTGAGTTGTACCAACTCCTTCATCTTTTGAATAAAGTTTTTCCTGAGTTCTCTCGGCTGAGCACTTAAATGTTGTTTGAGAAGCGCAAATTCGCCGTCTAAGTCGAAAGAGTCCACCTTGCTCGGTTCCACTATGGAGTCCAAATTTAACTTTCTCCAAAAAGGGTCTATCACCTCCAACGGGATCATTTGACCTAAGGAACATATCAACAAACAACATAAAACGTCAATAAGATTTTGCGTGATGAAAGGGTATGATTATAAAATGTGGTTGGTCGAATAATGTATTACCATTCGTTATATACGCATCCAACCGACACGCGCACGGCAACCCACTGCTTGTATACAAACGACACGCGCATGTACGGTTATATAACTTTAATTTTTCTATTTCATTTACTTCGTCTGATATCACCTCTAGGCAGGCATGTGAAACCTTCTTTAGTAGGAGATTAAATATTGGTTTGTTATGATGACCCAATGCTCGGCTCCTGCTTGTTTCAATGCTGCCTTTGATTTCTGTCACCTGGTTTCTTATGAGCTTATCGATAAGTGGTACCACTTTCTCCAGGGTGTAATTAGAGTCGCCTAGGTATTGCTTCAAAAGGGCATGTTGACCCTCTGCCCTGTTCGTTGTACGTTGACCGAAGTTCAAATGTTGGTCGCTCCAGAACGAAACAAACCGGTCTCTATATGGTTGTAACCAGATTGAATCCAAATAGTTCATAATCTCTGTAATCAAAGTCAAGTGCAGTTAAGACAAGTCAAATAAATACGATTATTAAACAAAAATTATATAAAACTTACCGTCGGTTTTTTTTCGTGGCAAGTTTGATCATATTCGCTCGTACCAGTAGTTGTAGTCATGATCGGTCGTTGATTGAATTAGCTCGCCCCACTTGAAAAGAAACCTCGTCCATTTATCCTCTGTTTTAAAGCTTTTCCTGCAATGTTTGAATATGTTTTGCTGTATGTGCCACCTACACAATGAATGTCTAGCCCTGGGAAACACGGTTGCACATGCGTTCATTAGGGCGCGATCTCTATCCGTTACTACTACACGGGGTTCCATAACACTGTCTAATGAGTGTTTCAACCTCTGTAGAACCCATGTGAAGTTTTCCTGTTTCTCGTGGCTTACGAACGCATGAGCAATGCAAAACGACATCAACGTTGATGTAACACCGATAATCTGGACTAGAGGCATTTTGTACCGATTCGTCTTGTAGGTGGCGTCTATAAGCAACACATGCGGGAAAGCGTGCCACAACATGTTCGACTCCGGGTGGATGAAGAAAACATCCTCGACCCGTTCGCCGTTTTGAGATGTTCTATGGTAAAAAACAAACCCAACCTTCTTCAACCGGTCAAAAAGTATCTGCATTGGAGTCTCGCCGACTTGTTCCATTCGACCCAATTTGGCTCGAGCGTTGTATATGGTGTTTCTTGTTGAGACATTATGGGGGTTCTGTTCTTTAATGGCAGCAAGAATGTCTCGTGGTTTGATGTTCTGATGCGTCATTTGCTCCACCGTCCTCTCTTCCGATGGAGTCAGCCTCATTAGGGACGGATGACCCTCTGGATACAGAAATGGTTCGTGGTTATGTTTACCTTCCTCAACCTTTAGATCCCAGTAACCTAACCTCTTTCTGTATGTCCCGACTAGTTGGAACTTGCAACCGGTTTTCCTAGTCCCGCTGCGTCTGACCGTCGCTGCTGATTTGTAATTGCCGGCACAATCGCACGTAAGCCAAATTTTTACCGGCTGACAACTATGGGGTTTATCGTAGATGGTGCGTTTGGTGACGAGGGCGTAGCCATTTACGCGTCCGACATCTCTACACCAGTCTATCAATTCATCCATGCTAGCGAATTTCTAACGGAAACACTTATATGTGTCAATTAATGATTAACTCAAATGATTAACCCAGGTTTAGTTTTAGTATAAACGGGTTCGGGTCAGTTTCAGCTTGAACCTGCGAACCCGTTTGGATTAACGGGTCGGGTTCGGGTCAACATTGGTCGGGATGGCGGGTTGACCCGTTACACATTTATACTATATTATATATTTTTTACAATATATATAAATTAACGGGTTGGTTTTTTTTTTTTACACCAAACTTGTGGTGTAAAAAACTACGCCCTCGGCCTTTTTTTTAATATTTTTTTTTACGAATGTGTTGTAAAAAAAAAAAATTTGGTCAACCGCGGTCCCCTATATATATATATATATATGTATCTATATTTGTGTTTTTTAAGTAAATTTTAACTTTAATATATTAATTTTAGAAAAAAAATAAAAAAATTCGCCTTTAATGGGTCGTGTTCGGGTCAACCCATGAAACTTCGGGTCGTGTTCGGGTTCTTATATATGATACGATTTTCGAGTTCGGGTCGGGTTCGGGTTTGTGTAAAAACAACATCAAACGTAAAAACACTAAAATAGTTAACATACAACAAATAAACGTGTAATTAAATGTTATACCTCCTTGTTTTGAAACTCAGTACGTTCCTCTTCAGCATTTGGACCCTCGGGCGGTCCACAACTTATGGGAGAAGAATGAGAACTATCAGTCGGCGGTCGAACACTAACAGGAGGGGCTTCAAAATTAACCGGGTGTTGCGATGGATAATAACCAGCATAATTAGGCTGAATGTCATCCAAACCCCAAGTATCCTGACCTGAACCAGACGCAAAAATGGGATCGAACGGAGCATTCAGATCAAACATGCCCGCTTTGTTATCTTCATTCCCCTGATTCGCCTCGTTACCAAACACATTAAAAATGTCACCCCAACCCGACATTATAACGTAAATAATTTGAATACAGAGAAAAATAGAAGAAACGAATAGAAGTTGAATGAAAATAAATGAAATTAGTGTCGTTTATATAGAGAATTTTACGGAATATTACATCGTTTCAAATGATTAACACGCGAATCGAGGAATCTAACGTCTAATCACATAACTCGCACGAGATTCGAGGAATATAACATCGAATCAGAGAATCTTACGTCTAATCACACGTGAATCGAGTAATAATACGTCGCGTCAAATAGTAATAAAATAATAAAAAAACGAAAATCATTGTATACGGGTCGTATACATATATACGAGCCGTATATCATCGTCGTATAATATATATACGACCACAGTATCATCTTATTCTCACATGGTTGATACGGGCCGTATAAGGTTATACGGCCCGTATAGAATAAAGTGAACCGACAAAGGCTGCTGGCACAGCCTTTGTCAGTTCACTTTATTCTATACGGGCCGTATAACCTTATACGGCCCGTATCAACCATGTGAGAATAAGATGATACCATGTGGATTTAATAGGACCCTAAACTTAGTCTATACTTTTAGCTTAAACAATGGGTATGGTGGGGCATAGGTTGGGAGTATGGTGCGACACGTGGAGTATGGGGCACCCAAGAACAAAAGTCAATTTCAAAGGAGTATGGTGGGGCGTGGTTGGGGTGGCGTGGAAAAAAACCAATTTCAAAGGGCTAGTGCTCTTGGCCAATGGGGTTCCGCCATGTCATGTGGGTAGTCCCGCCCAACGCCGGGGCTGAAACCCCCACCCAAGGGGCCACGCCCAAACCCAAGCCCACCCAGAATGATGACTTGGGCGTTTTTACCCAACTCACGCCCCAACCCCCGCCCCATACCCCATAGTCTTAACCCATGCTTTTGGGACGGCTAAATTTGATATCTTGAATTTTGATGTTATGATGAAGCGAATGTGTATATGCTACATAATTGTATTGATTATGTTTTTTACTTGGATAAAGAGTAGTTATAATTCATATGATAAATCTTCAGTGATTTTGAATTCATAAGCAAAGCCCCACTTTATATATTATCAATGTTTTCTGGTGCTGTTGTTTGTAGGTTAAACGAGAACTAGTCTTTTAAGTTTAAGTTTCCGGAGTTATGAGAGGGCATATAACCGTACCAAATAACACGTGATTAACAAAATGTTGAGCACACGTTGGAATCTTAGGGCATGTTTGGCTAAGTTTTTTAAAACAACTTATTGACTTATTGGCTTTTTGAAAAGTCATAAGCTCCAAATGATGTTTGGCAATGAGGGAGTATGTGAGGGGAAAAAGTTAATAAGTCAATAAGTCACTTCATCCTGACTTTTCAAAAAAGCCAATAAGTCAATAAGTTGTTTCAAAAAACTTAGCCAAACATGCCCTTACTTTAGTGTATTTTTTTTCTTTAGTGGCGCTTGTATATAATCATAGTGGCACTTCTAAAGTATATTAAAAACACAATGGAAAGAAAACTAAAATTACAATTGACATCAAATAAAAAAACACAATGGACAGCAACAAAAACATAAGAAAACCCATATATAATACAATAAACAGTTTATAAACACAATGAACAATAGAAAAAAAAAAACACGCAATGGATAACATATTAAACACAATGACCCGAACCTATAACACAATATATAGAAAACTCACCCAGTTGAAAAACACAATAAATAAAACTAAGAGTAAATTTCACTTTTTGTCCTTTATGTATTATCTGAATTTTGAAACGTACCCTTTAAAAGTTTTAAATTCATTTTATGTCCAAAAAACACATGTTTTATATCACTTTAAGTCATTTACACCAAACTGTTTTAAATTACTCAGTTGGGTTTATTTAAGGCAAGGGCAAAAATTGTATTTTATAAATAAATGCATCAGATCCTTTTATCCCCTTATCTTCTTCAATTTCTGAGAAACCCTAGCACACAACCCAAATCCCCTGCCTTCTCCCCTTCAAGTTCGGCAGCCGGACTAGGTTCTCCGCTGATATCCGGCGCCGATCTCCGGCCGGCCACACACTCACCCAACCCCTCATTCCTATCAAACCCTAACCTCTCGTCTCCTCTTCCTTAAATCACATACATAGCACGCAGATCTTTAGAGAGAAAGTCACATGAGAGGGAGTGGCACAAAGAGAAAGTCGGTTGAGTGAGAGAGAGATCGAGACGAATGGCCGGCCACCACCATGAACGACGGAGTCTCGGTGGTTAGCGGCAACGACTTGGTACTATTTTGGTTGTGATGTGACCTCGGGTGTGGCTGGAGTGGTGGCAGCGACATGGGGGCTCAGTTGTTCCCTAGCGGCAACAGTGGTTCGAGCAACGACAATGGCAGATCTGGTGACGGTGAGAGTATGAACGGAATCCGACGACTAACTTTGGCAACTCACGAACTCCGGTAAACCTCTATGAAAGTCCTGTGGTAGATCTTGGTTTGGATACTGCAGTTTCTTAGATTCGTAAAGCTTGAGGTGGTTATGGTGGCATTCACAAGTGGCAGTGGTGGTTACCGGTGGCGGAGATGATCTCCAGCCACCGACAGAGTGGGTTATTGGTGTTAGTTATTTTAGGGTAGGAAATTAAGCTTGCAGAGTCAGATAAGTAGTAATATGATTTTCGATGGAGAGTTTATCGTTCTTATTCCGTTTGCAAAAAAGGACAAACCGAAATCGGTGGATGTTAGAGCGAGTGAAAAGAGTTTTCAAAATGCACATCACTGTTCCACTTCCAGTTCGGACACACGGAACGAAGCAGATAGGAGGAATTTTGATATTTTGTTTGATGAGGTAGTACTGTTTTTGAACATGTTATGTGATGATGATGAACTTGATGACAATTGTGCATTTATTTAGAGAGAGAAAGGGATCTGATGCATTTATTTATGAAATACCATTTTTATCCTTGCCTTAAATAAAACTAACTGAGTAATTTAACCCAGTTTGGTGTAAAGGACTTAAAGTGATATAAAATATGTGTTTTTTGTACATATAATAAAATTAAAACTTTTAAAAGGCACGTTTCAAAATTCAGATAATACATAAAGGACAAAAAGTGAAATTTACTCAAAACTAATAAGACAATATATAGAAAACTCAAATATAACACAATATTTATTGTGTCATACATTTTGTTATATGTTCTGATAATAAATGCACAATTGACAAAACCCAAAATAATATTGTATTATAAGTTCTAATAATAACATAATGTCTAGAAAAATTGTTGAGAAACACAATGATCGGAAAATTAAACAGCAGTTGATTAAACACAATAAACAGTAGAACAAAAAAAAAACACAATAGACAAACAGACTAAAACACAGTGGATAACATATTAAACACAATAACCAGAACCTATAACATAATGTATAGAAAACCCACCTAGTTGAAAAACACAATAATCAAAGCTAATAACACAATCTTTATTGCGTCATACATTTTACTATATGTTCTCATAATAAATACACAATGGACAAAACTTAAAATAACATTGTGTTATAAGTTTTGATAATAACATAATGTCTAGAAAACTTGTTGAGAAACACAATGTACAAAAAAAAACTTATCTTCGTTGTGCCATACATTGTGTTAGAGGTTCTTATAATAAAAACACAATGGAGAGAACCCAAAAGAATATTGTGTTATAGGTTCTGATAATAAAACAATGTATAGAAACTAGTAAAAGTCGTAATGACCAAAACCCACTTGAAAAACACGATTACCAGAACTTTTAACACAATGTAAAGTAAACTCATATTCATATACATTGTCTTATAGGTTCTGATGATAAAAGCACAATAAAAATAAACCCAAAATAACATTGTGTTATAGGTTCTCACAATAACACAATGTATTGAAACCTTAGTAAAAAACATAATGATCAAATCCCAGCTGAAAAACACAATAACCGGAACTTTTAACACAATCCCAATAAAAAATGTATTTTTATTTTATTTTATTTTTATATAGTAATATCATACTCATATTAAAAAAAAGTTAGTTATTATGGTAATACTTTTTTTATAAAAAAATAATATCGTATAAAAAAATTATGAAATTTTAAAATAATAAAGGAATTGACAAGTGTCTTACATGTGGAGAAAGAAACTCAATAAGTATAGGATATTTCTTTATACCCTTCCTTTAATATTTTTTCCTCTAAAACTAATCTTAATTCTCAACCATTCCTTTAATTAACTAGAATCTATTTCACTTATTGTTTATTTCACATTTTATATTTATCTAACCCTAGTTTCCTACATATACAAAAACAAGTTAGGGGAATATTTTCACGCAGCTGCGTGACACTTCCCTATTCGACCAAGCATTTTTTTTATTTTATACTCGTCTTAAAAGTACGATTTCGTCCTTATTTTAAAATAAAATTACGTTTTTGCCCCTACTTCAAAATAAAATTATGTTTTTGTCCCTCGCTCAAAATTACGATTTCGCCCTCGGTTTAAAATTATGATTTCATCCCCATATTACAATTTTGGCTCCAGTTCAAAATAATTTTTTGCTTTTACCCCAAACTAAAAATGACGATTTTTCATTTTCGCCCCGTTTCAAAAATTATGATTTCGCCTTCAGTTTAAAATTATGTTTTTGCCTGGTTCCAAATAAAAGTATGCTTCCCCCCCCCCCCAATTCAAAATTACGATTTTACCCCCAGTTCAAAATTTTGATTTTGCCCCAGTTCAAATTAAAAATATTTTGACAATTTTGTCCCCAGTTTAAAATTACGATTTTGTCCTTAGTGCAAAGTTATATTACGATTTTGTTTCTGGTTCAATTTTATAGTATTGTCATCACTTTAACTTTTGGCAAATTATGATTTTACCCAAGTCAACAAATACAACTTTGTCCTCAGTTCAAATTACAGTATTGCTATCGTTTTAGTTTTTTTAGCAAAACTATAAAAGTGTTTTTTTAATTGGTTGACTGGATTTAATTTTTTTCCATGTCAAGTAGCTGCCTAACACTCGTTCATTAATCCTGACAAACTACAATTTTGCCCTTAGCTCAGAACTACGGTCTTGTCATCGGTTTAGTTTTTTTCCTAACAAAACTATAATAGTGTTTTTCTAATTGATTGAGAATTATTCGGCCATCGCCCCGCAACGCGGGCGGGGCATCAACTAGTTTCCTACATATACAAAAACCAACTTAGGGGAATAGTGTCACACAACTGTTATGTGTCACTTCCCTATTGGACCATTTTTAATTTAATTTTATTTTCAGTTTAAAAATACGTTTTCGTCCTTCGTTTAAAATTACGTTCTTGTCCCCAGCTCAAAATAAAATTAGAACTTTGCCTTTAGCTCAAACTACATATACAAAAACCAACTTAGGGGAATAGTCCCACACAACTGCTATGTGTCACTTCCCTATTGGACCATTTTTAATTTAATTTTATTTTCAGTTTAAAAATACGTTTTTGTCATTCGTTTAAAATTACGTTCTTTTCCCAGCTCAAAATAAAATTATAACTTTGCCTTTAGCTCAAAATTACGCTTTTGCCCTCGGGTCAAAAACTCTTTTTTTTGTTTCCAGTTTAAAATTATGGTTTCGCCATCCGTTTAAAATTACATTTTTGCCCTCAACTCAAAATAAAATGTTGTTTTTTCCTCTAGCTCAAAATCACAATTCTGCCATCAGCTCAAAATGACGTTTTTGCCCACACTTCAAGTATTTTCAAGTTGAGGGAATAGTGCCAAGCAGCTTGCCTGACACTTCCCTATTTGACCAACCCATTTTTAATTTAACTTTATTCCCAGTTTAAAATTACGTTTTCGTCCTTCATTTAAAATCCCCCCCTCAAAATAAAATTATAATTTTGCCTATAGCTCAAAATTACGCTTTTGCTCTCGGTTCAAAAACTCATTTTTAGTTTTGTTCCCAATTTAAAATTACGTTTTTGCCCCAGTTCAAAATAAAATGTTGTTTTTTCCTCTAGCTCAAAATTACGATTCTGTCCTCAGCTCAAAATTACGTTTTTGCTCACAGTTCAAAATAAATTTATGTTTCCCCCTAGCTCAAAATTATGATTTTGCTCTCAGTTTAAAATTATAATTTCGCCTCCAGTTCAAAATATAATTATGATTTTGCCTTCTGTACAGACATATATGTTATGAGAGAGAAATATTCGGCTTATTGCCCCGCAACTTGGGCGGGGCAAAAACTAGTTAACTACATTCATCAAAGTTGTGAAGCATTTTTCATTCAAATAGTAAAGTGCAAGTTGGGTAAGCACGAACATGCAAGTCTTTAAAATACTTCAATAAAAGTTTGGGTAAATTACACTTTTTGTCCTTTATGTTTGTACCTGATTGCAATGGATGACCTTTAACTTCAATAATTACATTCACAGTCCTTTTTTTGTAAAACTCATTACACGTTACGTCCTTTAGCATTAACTATGTTAAAATTTTCAGTTAAATAAGGCATGTGCCTTGCACATGAGGGTAAGTTTGTCATTTTAGTGTAAAAATATATATTTATTGCATAAATATGTTTTTCTTTTTAATCTCTGCCCCCTCCCATCTCTTTCTCATCTGCAACCACTGCCACCTCCAGTTCCCTTCCCCACCACTACAATTTTCGGCTCCTCTCTGTTCTAGAGAACCGCCACCAGCTTAAAACCTTATCTCATTACAAGACAACCGGAAAACCTGAACCATCCACCGTAGACGACAAAGAATTTTTCGCAGCTACCTCTACTCTGCCGTCACAATCCTCATCCTCTCCGCCGCTACCTCTACTCCGCCGTCACCATCCTCCTCCTCTCGATCACCTCAAAGTCAACACTGCTCCGATCTCACTCGATATTGTTACGACTGGTGCCGAAGGCTGAACCGTGTTGAGGAAATTGTGGATGTGGGTAGCATCCAGATTGGATTTGTCGAAGAGGTCATCAATGAATGCAGATTCAGAGATTGAAAGATGGTTTGTTCTGAGATCCAATCTGAAAGTAAATGGGGTTTATCGTTTCTCAAAATCCCAAATTTCAGTTGATAAATATTAGAAGAAAGTTTGAACTGCTGACATTGATGTTATGAAGATTTGTTAAGCATCGTGTAGTGGACTTTCACTTTAGTTTAATAGTGGACTTTCACTTTAGTTTAACAAAATGGTTTTTGTTTTGTATTTGAGAAGTAAATTAATGAAAAGCAAAGCAGGAAACAACTGGGTTGCAGATCTGCAAAGGGTTAGGGGCGGTGGGTGTGACCGGAGTGGTGGTGGCAGGATGAGGTGGTGGTGGTGCTGACGGCAAGATTAGGTGGTGGTGGCAAGATGTGGTGGTTAGGGTTTAAGAGCATTCTCATCAAATCCACAAAATTATACATACATTCCAGTAAAAAACAACTCCTATATTAATATATTTTCACTAAAAACAAATACTTTTTCTCTCTCCTTTTCAATTAAATAATATTATCATTACATTTTTCTCTCTCCTTCACTCACAACCACTTTCAATATATATTAAAAAATTATACTGGGTGAACAGTGTCCACCCAAATATACAGATGAACAGTAACATTTTCTCTCTCCTCCACTCACAACCATTTTTTATACCCTTTATAATATAAAAACTACCCCTCACATATTTTGATGGTTTGGATGAGAATGCTCAAGGGTTAGGAAATTGGGAAAGAAGAAGGGTATATGTATTTTTTTTTTTGTTTTATTTATTAAACATTTAGATAAAAACATGAATTGACCAATAGTGGAAGGTTCAAATGAGAAGAAAAATTTTGTAAGAATAAAAATAATAAGTTTTAAACCAATAGAAATGCTTCATTTTAGTTTATTTAATATGTGTATTTAATGTTATTAATAAGGGCATATAGGTAAATTTCTAATTGTAATTAATTAGCTAACTAATTAAAAACTTGTAACTCACTTTTAAATATACTCATTGAAAATAAAATAATTTAGGGTGAATGACAATTTTCGACATGTGTAGGATAAATTTTAGTATGTGTAGGATAAATTCTTAAATGTGTATGATAAATTTAGATATGCGTAGGGTAAATTTCGGTAAGTGTAAGATATATGTAGGATAAATTTTGAAATGTGTAGGATAAAATGTTTTTTTCTTTATTAATGAAAGATAACATAACTAATGGGAGGAGTTATAAACTATTTAATGTTTTACCATTATGCCCTTTCTTATTTTTCTTCTCACATTAAATTTCTTCTCAAATGAACCTTCCCCTTGACCAATATACCCTTAAGTTAATAAACTTAACTGAAATTTTTAATCTGGTTAGTGCTAAAGGACGTAACGTGTAATGAGTTTTACAAAAAAAAAAGATTGTGTCTGTAATTATTGAAGTTAAAGGTTATTTATTGCAATCCGATACAAACATAAAGGACGAAAAGTGTAATTTACCCTAAAAGTTTTTAAGCGACAATATTGCCCAAAGTTAAATTGCCCTTACCTTTTATACCTCACACACGATTGTTATTATTTTTTTTTTCTTTTTTTACCCAGCCACCTTTTGAAACATTAACCACTCACAGTTTTTTTTTTTGCCTCTTCTTCTTATTGGAAGAGATTACGTATAAAAAGTCTTATTATACAAAACGTACGAAAGAAAATTAAAAAGCAAAAAAAAATAAAATACAATGACATTTTCGTAATTATGTTACTTGTAATTACCCTACAGGACCTACAATTTCAAAATTATCCTACAAGATCATTTGTAGAGTAATTATGATACTCTACAAAATTACCTACAATATCAAAATTACCCTACAAGATCATTTGTAAACTAATTGTGATACTCTGCAAAATTGCTCTACAAGATCAAAATTACCCCTATAAGATCAAAATTATCCTACAAGATCATTTTACAAAATTACCCTACAAGATCACTTGCAGGGTAATTTTGATAATTACTCTAAGAGTAAATAATTACGAAAATGTCACCGTGTTTTTTACCTTTTCACGCCTTTCGTACGTTTTGTACGATAAGACTCTTTGTATTTGATCTTTTGCCTTCTTATAAATTTTTCATGTACAGTGATGTTTTATAAAATTCCAAATATACTATTGTGACATGTTTGTTTTTATCTATATTTTGGTGTAAATGTCATTCAAACCATGTGTGAAATAATGTACAATTCATCAAAGCCAAACGTACAAGCAATTACAGGTATTAATATTTTGGGCTCCATGAGACAACTTTTTTTTTTATTTTACCATGTATATATGCATTTTAAGTTTAAAAAAAACGAATACGCATGTGTGCTTAATTTTTTTCAATGTTTCGGTGTAAATAATTTATAACCAACCGAATCAACACTGACAACGGTATCGATTTTCGCTTATATGATTTTGATCGATGTAGAGCACATGTCGGTATTCTTTTGGCATATATCACAAATTTGTTTATATGAAACACGTGTCGATATCCCTTTTTTGTCGATGTAAGTACGTGTCGGTATTCTTTTGAGCATATCACGAATTTGTTTATATGGTGTCTATTTGATATAAACACGTGTCAATCACCTTTTAGACATATCAAGACTTCGTTTCTTTGGTTATTTCTTTTAATTGCTATACAGAGTGATAGTATAGTAATGAACCTAAGCGATACCAACCAAAAACGAATTCTCATTGTGTCGCGCGGGGGAATCCCTGATAGTTGTTAACATTTATAACAGGGATACGTCTGTGCGGGAAAACTTACATTGTGGTGATATTTTTTTTCCAAGAACTCCAAGTTTACTAAGAACAGCCTCACTATGCAACAATACTTATTTAAGAGTTTTTTTGGTTCAACTATATATGCACCTGCCAATTTTACACCTGATCATCAAAATCATATTTTCATATATTCGTTTATAAATACAGCATAAATGAATTATGATCATATGTTAGTGTATTCAGTCGCAAATACAACTCTTATGAATTCTTAATTTAGTGCATTTATCAGTGAATACATTATGTAGATCTTACTACGCACTATATGTGGAAATTGTGAAAAAACTGGTTTAAACGTGCATAGAATAGAACAAAACAGTTTATGGGCGAAAATTTATCCCATGTAGTAGTTGGTATCTTTGAACACAATTAGAACACAATTATAGAATTAAATCTGATGAAATGCGAAGAAAATTGATTCCAGTTGCCAGACACGATCGATTTAACTTGTTTGGTTATCTTTCAAAATTTTACCGACTGAATTTGTTTTTTAATTAAAAAATATGAGATACTATTTGATAGGGTTAGGATCAAATACAAAGGATAGAATAAATAAGAAGGGTAAGAAGAATTCTAGTCCATTGATCTTTGATTTGGAGGGTTGAGATTAGTTGTAGGGAAAAGAAGATAATAGAATGGCATAAAAGAATCATATATTTATGGATTTTCTATCTCCACATGCAAGACACATGCCAATTCCCCCATCGATTTAAAACGTCCATAACTTTTTCATACGACATTTTTAAAAAAAAAATTTCACCATAATAACGAGCGTTTTTTTATCTTTAATACGAGTACCATATTATAATATAAAAATAAAATAAAAAATTTCATTTTTACTGGTTTTTTTTTTTTTGCATTGTGTTAAATGTTCATGTCATTGTGTCTTTTAACTGGGTTTTGGTCGGTAGAGTTTCTATACATTGTGCTATTATCAAAACCTATAACACAATGTTAATTTGGGTTCTATCCATTGCGTTTTTATAAGAACCTATAACATAATAAATGACACAATGAAGATGGTGTTATATCTGGGTTTTCTATATATTGTGTTATTAGTTCAGGTCATTGTGTTTAATATGTTATTCATTGTGTTTTAATATGTTGTCCATTGTGTTTTAGTAATTTGTTCAATTTTTTTATCATCTTTGTTTATTGTGTTTTAGTTTGTTGTGTATTGTGTTTTTAGTTTGTTTTCCATTGTGTCTTCATCTGCTCTACATTATGTCTTTTATCTGTTGTCATTAATTGTGTCTTTTATCTGTTTTCATCAATTGTGTTTTTATTTAGTCTGATACTTATTGTGTTATATGTTATCGCCATTGTGTTATACGTTATTGTCATTGTGTTTTAGTATGTTGTCCATTGTGTCTTTATCTGTTGTCATTGATTGTGTTTTTTATCTACTTTACATTGTGTTAATGTGCATTATGTTATTATCAAAACCTATAACACAATGTTAATTTGGGTTCTATCCATTGCGTTTTTATAAGAACCTATAACACAATATATGACACAATGAATATGGTGTTATATCTGGGTTTTCTATAAATTGTGTTATTAGTTCAGGTCATTGTGTTTAATATGTTATTCATTGTGTTTTAATATATTGTCTATTGTGTTTTAATAATTTGTTCAATTTTTTTATTATCTTTGTTCATTGTGTTTTAGTTTGTTGTGTATTGTGTTTTTAATTTGTTTTCCATTGTGTCTTCATCTGCTCTCCATTGTGTCTTTTATCTGCTGTCATTAATTGTGTCTTTTATCTATTGTCTTTAATTGTGTTTTATTTAGTCTGATACTTATTGTGTTGTATGTTATCGCCATTGTGTTATACGTTATGGTCATTGTGTTTTAGTATGTTGTCCATTGTGTCTTTATCTGTTGTCATTTATTGTGTTTTTGATCTACTTTACATTGTGTTTTACATCATGTCCATTGTGTAATATGGAACTGGGTTTTTGATTTTTTTTTTTTTGAAAAATATAACAATATGGTACTCATATTAAAGATAAAAAACGCTTGATTTTATGGTATAATTTTTTTAAAAAATAAATGATGTATAAAAAAGTTACGGACGTTTAAAAATTGGGGGGAAATAACATGTGACTTGCATGTGCATATTCTCTTTCCTCTTGTAGACAAAATTACTCTTTCTATTTAATTCCTTCTATGACACTTGTCACTATCTGGTAGCTTTTTACCCTTCTTATTTTTAAATACTTTGTATTATAACTCAACCCTATTGTACTAATATATTTTATGTGTTCTTGAAAATGTCAATTTTACCAACAGTGTGTTATTTTTAACTTAAAATATGTAATAACACATTTTTTGCATGTTCTTGCAATTCCAATTCCAATTCAACAATTATTAATCATTGAATGAATAATACATACATACAAACAAACTTGATAACCCATCCCTTTTTATCTCCTTTTTTGTACATATTAGAACAATCAATTTCTCACGATCTGTCACCAAGCAATTTAAAAAAAAAATTATCATCCTCGAAGCAGCCGCCCATCAATATTCCTAGGTTCTTTTTTTTTCTTCTTTAATATCATACTAGTGATTTTTCCCCCCGCTTCGCGGCGAAAATTCGGTTGGTATCTGTTCGGTTCGTTATGTTACTTACACTCGTGATAGTAATTGAAAGAAAAAAACCTTACATCGAAAACAATAAAAACAAACATCCATACCAGTACCGATGTTCATTTTTTTTAATGACAACGGCTGGTCTGCTCTATTCACCAATAATTCTAACCTTTATCACCCTTGGTCTCTTGCCCAGGATACAAAGGTTGAACCTGGAACATCTCCCTTAAGAGGCATATGCCTATACCAAGTGGGCTAGCCCCACATTGGCAAAACATAGAATCGGACACAACAACCATCGAACTTGCGTCGCCTGCTTGGAATACAACGCATCAACCCTCATAACACATCATTTGATTTGTAAGTTGATCAACCCTCACAACGCATCATTTGATTTGTATGTTGTTCAGTTGATATCAGTTTGGTTGGTTTGCATTCTATGTTTATTTTTTTCAACGTTGACGTATAAACATTATGGAAACGGCTATTGTGCCGCTACCGTACCAACCCAAACCGAAATCGACTAAACAACATTTGTATCATTATTTATTTTTATTGTTTTTTCTTTCAATAAACTAAGATCGTATTGCTATCATACCGTACCAAACTGAACAACATCGGTACCGGTATGTATTAATTTTTATGGTTTTTTTTGTTTGATAACATATATCGTGTCACTATCGTAGTGATCCGAACGTAAGTTATAATAGAAAAACAAACTGAATGCTAAACTAAATGCTACTAATAAAAAGAACAAATACCTTGATAAAATATTACTAAATAAAAATAAATACTTAAAATATTTCAACTATTATTAATCATAATTTTCTGTTAATATATCTAAATTGATTAAAAACGTATATTATTTAAAGATAGGGTTGAAATTGAAAAAAAAAATGAAAATAATAACATAAGAAATTCGTTTTACTATTGATCATGACTTTCAATTCATATATACTAGTGATTTTTCCCCGCGCTTTGCGGCGGGAATTCGTTTGGTATCTATTCGGTTCATTACGGTACCGACACTTGCTATAGTAAACGTAAAAATAACCTTACATCAATCGAAAACAATAAAAAAACTATCGATACCGGCACCGATGTTGTTTAGTTGATATTGGTTCGGTTGGTTTGCGTTCTATGTTTTTTGTTTCAAAATTGCCATTTAAACATTATTGAAAACGACTATTGCGTTGCTATTGTACAAATCCGAACATAACCCGACTGAATAACATTTGTATCAGTACCGGTATTTATTTTTATTATTTTAGCTTTCGATAAATTAAGATCGTATCGCCACCATACCGTACCGGACTGAACAACTTCGGTACCGGTATGTATTAATTTTTATGGTTTTTTTGTTTGATAACAAATATCTTGTCGCTACCATAGTGAACAGAACCAAAACCGAACAAACAACGTAGGTTCAGTATTGGTATTTATTTTTACTGTTTTTTTTCTTTCGATAAACTAAGATCGAATTGCTAGGGTGTTGTACCAAACATCATCGGTACCATTGTTATCCGTATTCATATTTATGGTTTCTGGTTTAAAAAAAAATTATACAACTTTGTCTGTGACGATAATCGAATATCGGTACCAGTACCATCATAATTTGAACCGATCAATACCGTTTGAACAAAATCGGTGTCGATACCGGCTACCGTGGTTATCGTTTTGGTCGATGTAAAACACATGTTGATTTCTATACCGAGTGCATGAACATACCGGTAATGTAACGAACCAAATCGATACCCATCCAATGTTCATGCTAACGTACCATCACAATGCGCGAGTAAATAATTTGGAATGTTAAAAAAATAAATAAACATAAATGCAGAGTTAGAATATTTTTTTTAAAAAGTTAAGGAACGTAAATTATAATAATAAAAAACAAATTAAATACTACTAATGAAAAATAACAAAACACACTACGTCAAAATTTGGTTACGGCCACACATAAAAACTGTGACCATATGGTAACCGCCAAACGAATTTTTTTAACCCTAAGTGTGACCAAAGGTCGAGTCATCGTAGGCATGATACGGCCACATTCACTTATGTGTGGCCGCAGCAACTTAAACTGTGGCTAAAAGGTCTTGTTGTAATCAATCATTTTGTCTAATAAGTGTGGCTAAAAGGGTAGCAACGGCCACATGAATTTACCATAAGCATGGCCATTTCTATTATATAGTCACAAATAATTTGTTTTAGCCACATTAATTACTATTTATTATTGAAAAATCAAATAAATAATAGATAAAATACTATTAAAAAAAACAAATGTATAAAAAAATTAAATGCCAAATTTAATAAACAAATACCTAAGATTTTCAAATACTATTTATTTGTAAAAAATAAAATAAATAATAGATAAAATATTACTAAAAATAAAAATAAATACTTAAAATTTTTCAATTACTATTCATCACAACTTTCTATTAATATATATAATAACTAGCAATAAACCAGCTGCTTCGCGGCGGTGGCGGATAAATTTTGGCCTTGGTTATTTACACATGCCTGTTGCCTTTTTATACACACATATGAGGTGCGCTTTTGCCAAAGCGCAGCGCTTAGACATAAAATCAAAAGACAAGGTCTGAACGTTCAGACCTTGTCTGTTGACTTTGTACCTAAGCATTCCGCTTTGGCCAAAGTGTAGCGCATAGGTGTGTCTGTTTGTTTTTGGGTGAAAAAGTAGGGTTTTAGTGGAAAAAGTGAGGTGTTGGTTTGTTGTATTTGGTTGTGTTTTTTTGTTAAAAAGTTTTAGATTTGTGTTTGTTTTATAAAACGTATATTAGAATTTTAAAAACAAATATTATAATTTAAAAAAGGTGTATAATTAAGTCATCAAACCTAAACCATAATTCAACTATTGTCACATAATTATACACTTTTTTATACGTAGACGTTTAGTTTATTAAATCATGCTACGTGACTAAAAAATATAATACTAGTATAACTTAATTTAAAAATATTACGTAAGTAGTCTAATTGTGATGAGTATTACCTTGAATCGTGACATTCCTTTTCTCTCCACATTTACCTTTTTCTTCTATAAATATATTATACTAGTATAACTTAATTTGAAAAGAAAGAATTCTCTAAAAACCCTCATTACTACTCAAACAATGGCGTCTAAAGTCTAAACCATTGAATCCCAAAGCTTCTCCTTACATTCCTCATCATCGGTCCTTGTACGTATACCCCAATCATCATTCCCCACCCGGTACACTCACGTTAAACGATACGTTTCTTTATGCCATTGTTTTATAAATATTAACCGATTTTATTTTGTTAAATTACACGAACATGTTTAATTAAAAACACCATACAATAAGTTGTGAAAGAGACGTATGAAATAAGCGTAAACAAACCAAACAAACATCGTGTAAATAAAAGATCAACTGCATAAATATATACATATATATATATAAAATCAGTTTGTACATATAAAACAAAAGTACAACTGAATGTCTAATACAAAAGTACAACTAAATGTCTAATACAAAATAAAAACTAAAGCTACTGATCCTCTGGTGGTGGGGACGTGGCAGTGGATGGGGCGGCAATCCCGCGTGATCACGGAGCTCCATGAGCGTCTCGATGATCCACATCTTGTATCGCTCATAACGTCGGAGGCGCCGATCGAAGTCCCGAGCCACCGCCTGCGCAGCAGGAGGCAGGTCTGCATAGATGTGTTGTGGGTACTGTGGCGGGTGCGGAGGTGACGGTGGCGGTGGTGGGATCTCGTTGTTAACGACGTGATCAGCCGGAGGCGAATGCGGCAAGCCAAACCCAGAGCCTTAAGCAGAGCCTGCCGAGCCGCAGGCACTAGTACGCCGTCCCTAAGATCAATAACAACTATGATCACCTCCACCAACACATCTGGGTGAAAAATCTAGTAATCGCGCGTCTGAAATTGCAGACCAATCCCATCAAACGTGTGCGTCAAACGCATGCTCGATACTGACACCGATGGAATGGCCGGGGACAACAGCGAGTCACTCTCAGGCACGATCCCTAGTGAGCGAGCGATAGTGGTAACGTAGGACCCGCCGTGGAGCCTACCGCGCTGCTGCCATGATATGTAGCAGCAAAGTACTCCGCCAGGCACGCAGCGAGCGCGCACGACTGGCGACGCTCTTGGTTTTTAATTATTTAAAGTTTGATTTTAATTGAAAAACACACCTATACATGTAGTATCGTGACTTATTTTGCCATTACACATCATTTTAGGAAGTTTATGTTCTATACGGCACGTTCCGGATAAGTTCAGTCACGTGTGTTACCGTATTCCAAGATTTCGTGTGATTCTATTTTGATTTCACTTGTAGTCTAACGCATCGTGTTGTATGTATACACGTCCTACCAGATAAGTACGTGACGTTTACTGTCTGTAAGTACCGTATTATTGCGTAGATTTTCTGTAAGTGTCGTATTAGTGCGTAGATTGTTTGATACGGCGTATTATGTTTCTATTGTTCGCATTATTGCGGATTTTGGCCGTAAGGGTCATGTGGGTGACATTCAGGTTGGCATGACACCTGATAGAAGCGCTTCTTTTGAACAATAACAATCACAAACCCACTTTCAGATTATAACTTATTTAATTGGATTAGAATTACACATACTTAACCTACATCTTGAACATTTGGGAAAACATTAAGGTCCGTGGGTGTGTACATTATCTTTTAATACGCGTTGGTTCGATCCTTCTATAAGTCATGCCCGGCTGTTGCACTCTCAATTCTATTCAAAGTCCATAGATAGTTCGGGGGAGGCATTGGATAGGATTCTTCAAGCTTTACGTGGATGAAATGTCCACCGTCGACGAACTCAACCGCTACCATTTGATGTGGTTTCTCAGCTTCATCTAGACCGCCCAACAGAGGGAAAATTGTGTCACTCCCAAGAATGTCGTACGTGTCGAACGTGTGAACAATCACACCATATCTTTGAGCAATCAGAAATCCAGTCTCAGGCATCACCATATAATTTTGGCGCTCTACTCTACCCACTTCATGAAAATCTATCCTATTAAATAACTCATCATAATTTTCCGGATCAAAGACTTGCCTCCATATACCCTCGTTCATATACAACTCCATTAAAAGTTGTCGCCGGATAGACAAATACTTTGTTTGTTTCTGTCCTAACCCCACAGCTACCGATCGAAACCAACAGTGACAATCTTGTTTGACATTCTTTATTTTCGAGATGTATGGGTGAAACACTTTTGAAATTTGACATCCATCGTTGTCGATAGCTATACCGGACTTAGGACCACGTGATCATTGGGAAATCGGGGTGAAGGTTAAGCGGTTGTTGTTTTTTTGTCTTTAAGTCTTGGGATGATACGTACGAGCTGTGACGGGGAAGATCGTATGAGGCGTCGAACCCACTTTGTTCCAACGGTATATACGAAAGTTTGTGGACAAAGAAGATATTTTCAACTGCATTCGTGGTCTCATTTTCGCATATGTAATAAGTGAAATCTTTTTGGATAAGAATGTAACGCCCTGCTTTTTCATACTTTCTATAATTAGAAAGTCTTGTTCGTATTTTTATTTTTGGAAAGTCTTGTGTTCTTCTAATCGTCCCTTCTTTGTAATCGTTGTAAAATCCGAGACTTGATTCATAAATAAAAATCATAATTCTTTAAATTCGTGTTATACATACTTCATACATGTTCGTACGTTTAATTTCGTGAAACATTTTGCTATATATTCGTAATCCTTGAAAACTATGTGTTAATTTTGCAAATACGTGAAACTTATGCATAATACGTCTTTTGAATGAATACAATACTCAAATACAACATTCATACGCTTAATTATACTTGGTTTATGTTCATTATACTTGTTTTACCATTATACTATGCTTATATGACAAAAGGACCCTTGAAACACCTTAAAACACCTAAAATAAACTTAAGGGGCTAAAGTTGTCAAAACCTGAAACTCGTCTGGAGGAGAGTCGCGGGCCGCGACCCACCCCCAAACCTCTTCACGGGTCGCGGGCCAGCCTGATCCGGAAACAGCCCCAACCATATCGCTGGTTGGGCGATTTTTGGTGGGTTTTTATTGGTTCTAAGTGTGTTTCTAGCATTTAAACCTCACCTTAATCAACCCAACCCTAATCCTTCCCTATAAAACCCAAGTGCTATCCAAGCATTTTTCACTTTGCTAAACATCCACAACTCTCTCAAATCAATCCATAAGCAGCTGTTAATCAGAAATTCGAGCAGATTCATACCTTCATACTAAAGTGAGCATAACTCACTCATTTCTTAACCATTTGCTTTGATTCTTTTTCCCACTTGCGTGGAACATTTCCAGAGGTTTTCCATGGAAAACCAAGCTCTGGAATGTCACCAAAAGGGCTCCAAAGTGGACTGTTTGTTTCTGTTTTCACTTAAACCTTGTTAAACTTAGCTAAATTTGAGTATATCTCATCTCAAACCTATGTCCTTATGCTTACAACCACATCTATGGTTAGTTAGGCTTAAAAACAAGGTTGAGACATGTAAAATTAGAGGATAAAACCTCACAAACTTTCTGTTTTGTTCAAGGGTTTAACCCACAAGTGATGTTCAAGCCTAAGGTTTGATGATTGTGTGATTTAGGATTAGCTTGGGCTATCCTACTTGAAAATCCACACATTGATTGATGTTTTTCCATAGATTAGCTATTCTCATTCATTTCATACTTGTAAGTTCATGACCCTCCTTGAATGTTCATAACATCAAGTGTAGTGGTGAACATCTAGAGGTACCTAAATGGAAGACTTGTTCTTTCTAACTCCTACATGACTTCCATGATAAACAAAGAGGTTCCTAAATAGGGGATTTATCCCTCTACCTCATGCTTGATCTATATGACTATAAGAACATTATATAATACTATTATATTATCCGAATAATCGAACCTTTGATGATGAATTAGTGTTCATATGTCAAGGTACTAGATTATATCATCTTAGACTTTGATAACTTGTCACGATTCTAATGGAACCTTGTTCCATGAAAACATTTAAACTCCTTAGAGTTTCCTAGTGTCAAGAACAAGTATCATATGTACTAGATGATTATTTTCGTACGTTATTTTCATGTTATTTAAATTCCGAATCTATAATCTTCTGTTAACTCCCAAAACTCACACACCTACGTTTCTTCGTGTAGAAGGACAAGGTGCTCCAAACTCATCAACCAACTTTCTCGCGGATTCAAGTAGGAACAACTTGCAAAACCGTGAGTATACTCGAATCCCCTCTTTACGTTTACCACTTTTGGGGTGTAACATGTTTTCTTATAAACTGACACATGAACTTAATTTATACATAAATGCATAAACATTCCTATAACATGCTTGTATACGTGATTGATTGATACATTGAACTTGGGTTTATTTCATCTTGTGTTAGACTTATCATTAGCTTCGATCGAGCCTATCCTTGAATTACATAGCGCTATAGGATTAACGCACCGCCTGTAGACTTTGGGTTATGTCATGAGCTTATTGCGTTTCATCATTGGTTTGATATGTTAGACACATGCCTATTTTAATGTTTATCTTGTATCACTAGCTTGCCATGAGGAATCGTTTAAACTTATCTTTCTATCCTATGTATGTATCAAACTTGTATACTCGCCTTTGCTTTGCATTGAACTTTATTTTAAAGATGTTACATGTTGAGGATGACAATTGCTATGAAATGAAGTAGCGATGATGCCTAGATACACATTTAGACGTGTTAGATTTAAAATGTTGTATCAAATTTTGTTATTGATATGTTATGAACATGTTGTTATTTGGATTTTCTTGTAATGTTTGACAATTGATTTATGAAATGAAAACAGTTTATTTAAATATTGTCACAAATAGTGCTATGATGTCTCTTGCAATCTCATTTTCGTCTCATCCCGATGTTTCCGCCATCGGTTGGGGTGTGACAGATTGGTATCAGAGCTATTACTATAGGGAATTAGGTAGAATTACCAGTTTTGACCTAGTCTATAGTAGGAACCATGATTTTGACCATTTTTGTTTCATGCTTACTATGTTATGCTCCCTTCTTTGCTTCTTTCTCTTCTTTTTGGTCTAAATACTTACATTATGTCTTTCCTAAGACATTTTACACAATACACTTGAAGACTTGAAGACACTCTTTATATAAAAGAGACAAGTTTACCAAAATAGGCGTGAAACCCACAATTTGGTGAACGACTCTCATCCCGCTTATACTTTATTTTTGCACGAAATTGTGCCATTAAGCTAGGAGTGAAATCCACATCTTAATGGTAAATTTCCAACTCAAACTCTAGTGGACCCTCGTCAAAGTGTCAAAATTATATTTTGACCCGACGAGTACCAACCACATTAGGGTACGAAATCGTCAAGTTAGGGGTGAAACCCGCATCTCGTCGATTCAGTCTCGTTCCTCGATTTTCAATCTCGCCAAAGTTTCGATTGTTTCAATCGATTAGAGACGTGTAGTGAATGGAAGGGTAAGATACCGTTAATCGCTTCTCGACGAGAGTATCTTAACTATAGGCCAAAGCACGTCTCTCTAATTTGAAAGGATTTTCGATTCACTTTGGAATAGTCGACGTTTCTAAACGCAAAACATTCTCACGTTTTATGAGCCTCTCTTTTATGTGATTCAATTTATATGTGAATTTATACTTGTTACCTCGTTCGTTTCGAAACCGTTACACAAATTCGCACGTTTATCGCAATAAAAAAACAATAATAACTCTCGTAAACAAACTAAATTTATACTCCTTTTACGCATTCTTACGTGATTATACTTGTGAATACATGTTGAAAACTTATGCTTTGTGTGAATCATACGTGATACGTGAAAACTTACATGCTTATACATGCAATAACTTTGTTTTAAAATTTATGATCAAGTCTCATCCTTTTCTTTACTTTCGAACTTCTAGATGACTTCTTCAAGCTCAACTGAAAAGCTCAAGTCCAAGAAGGGTTCCCGCTCAGGTTCCATCTCCAAAAAGGAACTCGTAGGTCTCATTGTTGAACAAATGGCTGATCAAATGGCTCGAGTTATACCCGACATCATTAGCTGCATCCAAACCAACCCCGATTCGCCCCATGGTTATGTGGACTCCAAGGTGGAGAAACCAAAGACACATTTTCTCTTCAAGCAATTCATGGCTTGCAAACCATTGGAATTTACTGGAAAGGATGGTGCTATCGCACTACTCACTTGGTTTGACGCTATGGAGATCACCTTTCTTCAGAGTGGTTGTCCTGACGACTTGTGCACGAAAAATGCCGCAGGGGTGTTCCGATCAAGACCCCTTCGACCCGGTTTGTATTATATGTATTGTTGAAAAAAACATTCTTTATTGTTTATGGAGATTCTATTACATTTGTTGAAAAATGCTTTGAGGTTACTTTTAGAGACCTAATATGTCTATTGAGTTTTTGATTTTGTTTCTAAAGATTAAGTGGTTGGGGGCTTGAGAATGGACGGGTGATTTTGAAAAGTTGATATATATCAATTTTAGGTTGTTATATTGAGATTAGTTTTAAGCTAGTGTAAATTAGAAAATTGATATGTACATTTTGTTCGTTTTTAGTGGTCTGGGACCTGAGGAAGCAAAAACCGACTATAAGGTAAATTTTAGAAATCTCACGTAATGATTTTGTGATGTAAACATAAACTTTTTTAACTTGCCGATTTGGTAATAATTTTTCAATTTACAATTTTTCAGATTCAGTTAGAAGACAATGCTCGATTTTGCAGTGGCATTCAGATTTTGCCACACAACTTATTGTTGCTTTAGATGATGATATCTTCTCTCAGGGTATCGTTTTTTTTAAACATATGTACACATAAATGTGTCATTCATGTAATTGATAAACTTTTGCGATGCAATTATGGAATATGCAGAACACAATGACCCCACTGCGGGAGTTGGTAGCTCACACTAAAGGTGTGACGACAAGCATTTATCAGTTTAAGGGGCTGTTTGGTAGCCTCTTAATGACCATTCAGATGCTACCTCTTAATGGTTTAAAACCTCTGAATGAATAAGAGGTAACCTCAAGTCTGAATGGTTAAGAGGTAACCTCTGAATGGTAAATAATCACATGTCACATTCTTCTACCTTCTCATTGGTAAAGTTCCATTAAGAGGTAGCCTCTTAATGACCATTCAGAGGCTACCAAACAGCCCCTAAGTTTGTAAAGGATTTCATCTTCTATTATATATAGCAAGTGACACAAGTATATAATTTTGGGAATCATTAAGGCTCGAGCTTGAGCTTGAGCTCGGCTCGATTCAAGCTCGAGCTCGGCTCGATTCAAATCTGTTTAAATTATGAAGGCTCGAGCTTGAGCTCGGCTCGATTCAAGCATTGTTTTTAAAGCTCGAGCTCGGCTCGTAGGTAGTTTTTCAAGCTCAGGCTCGGCTCGTTTAATGTGTATTAATTAATTTATATTAATAATACTTATTATTTTTATATAATTTAGTTATTTTTTATAACATTATGTTTACCGTTAAAAGAAGCCCACGGCTCCAAACACAAAAACACAAAAAGAAGCCCACGGCTCCAAACACACACCTATATACTTTTAAAAATCTCATTTTTGGCCATAAGTTTTACTCGTTAAATCCAAAACACTTGTTAAAATCTATTGGTGTCCTTACTTGTGTAAGTAAACACTTAAACAAGATACAAAGTTAAACAAGTTAAGATTCATACCTAAGCTTAAAACTCCTTAAAAATGGATGGATTGAAGGCTTGATTTTGAGGTATGGCTTCAAAATACTCCCAAACTTCTAATACCTCATCATTTAGGGGATCCTAAAGTGTTATTTTGTGTGTTTAAGGTGAAAGAAAAAGGCTTTGGATGGGTTCTTTGGTGGAGTTGAAATAGAGAAAAATTGAGTTCTTGAAGTGTTTGAGTATGTGAAATGAGATGGTAAAGTTCCTTAAGTTTTTGTCCTCCAAAATATAATCGATTGTACCTCACTTAATAATTCAAGACACCATCCTTTAACAACAACATTTTTCAAACTTAACAAGTGGGGGGTGGGGATCCTTTGGCCAAGAATGGGGAGTATGGTTTGGGAATAAAAATCAAACCAAGTCGTTTCCTTGTCACATTGTAGTTCTTACCCTTCAGAAAGACAAGAAAAAATAAATAAATAAAATAATAACGAGACTCTCGTTATTTGTAGGGAATTCGACTAGTACAATACCGGTTACAAAATCTAAATAAACGAATATAAAATACAATATAATTGTACCAATCTTGATTCAAGCAAGCGTCTTTGGAAACTTCAACCGCGCCTTCCAGATCGAAACTCCACTGCAAGACAAGCAAAAAAAATCGTTGACAGTTTTGGTTGAGGCACGTGTTCAACACGCTTCCCTTAAAACAGATTCTGCGACTCCTCTCAGACGGTCTGTCTCCCAGGGTACAACAACCGGAACAGTATGTGTACTGCCGGAGATGGCACTCACGCCCGAGATAACACCGGGTATCAGGGTGTTTAGAATTGTTGATGGAAATATGAAGTTGTGAATAATTTAGAGAATGCTCTTCTCTAAAATCTCATAAGATGTAGAGATTGCT
The DNA here is from genome assembly GCA_030545235.1 of Helianthus tuberosus. Taxonomy (NCBI): domain Eukaryota; kingdom Viridiplantae; phylum Streptophyta; class Magnoliopsida; order Asterales; family Asteraceae; genus Helianthus; species Helianthus tuberosus. Next base: position 9,812 of record JARYGA010060532.1, on the reverse strand, counting down.
CTTGAGTATCTTTTCCTTGCTTTCAAATGAATAAACAATATTCATTTTATAAAGATATACATCAAGACTCATTCAACCCCTTAATGTTTGTCATAAACAAGGTCATTAATCTTGTAATTAACAAGATAATTAATCTTGTAATAACAAGAGTTTAAACTCTAAATTAATGGATATTAAGTGGTAGTAAAAACAAAACTGCCATTCAACTTATGGCACCAGTGGAAACCGTCTAACATTAACTCTCTAGTAAGTAGACTGGTTTGACCGGTCTAGTGCGCATGCAGGCGCGCCTTAGTTGAGCCTACACTACGCTTCCGCGGAGACACACCTTTTTGCACCACGCGCTAATTGGATGCCACTACGCATACCAGGACGCCACCTGGTTATGTGCCATCCATATTTGCGCGCCACACGGATGACACTACGCATACCAGGACGCCACCTGGTCATGCGCCATCCAAACTCGTGCGCCACTTGCAGTCTTCGCCATAGTCAATGACGTGCGCCATGCGCCATGCCAAGGCATCCGCCTACGCCACCCATGGGTGCGCCATAAGCGGACCCGCCATGTATCTGACCACGCGCTCATGGGCAAAAATACAAAGGCGGTGTGCGAAGTTCAAAACGCACCACATTGGGCTTATAGCCCACATCACGCGCGCATATGTGCAGGTGCGGTGCACCCTTTGGTCCCCACTAGTGTTTGCCTTCAAGGAGTGCTCCTCCTTATATACCACTTCAAGTTTTGTCATTCCACCTATGTGGGACAAGGTGACAAATCTCAATCCATTTTTCTCATCTTTGTTTGTTCCAAACATACAACTTCAAGCTTCGATATCTCATTCATCTTAGCTCTATTTAGACATAGTTTGAACACAAACCCATAAATAATTATTTATACAACACATATATAAATATTATTGATGTCCAAAATATTTAGTGAAAAACTCTTTTTCACTAAATTTCCAACACTCCCCCACATGAATGGAGATCGATGAAAACACCCAAAATTCCCCGATGAAAACTCGACAGTCGAGTATTGCAGGATAGGTAGGTTTTGCCTTTGAACCTTCCTTTGTGAAGCATACTTAGTCTACTAGGGTTTTGTAGACGTGGTGTCCTTGAACAACCCCCCATTTGTGTAAACGACAATATACATTCACACAATACTTTCCCTAGCCGGGCCATCCCCTCACTATCGTGTCCTATAATGGTCATGGAGCACTTTCCTGGTTCTGCGGGAGCTCTAAGAATTATGCCCTAATTCCATTCGAAGCGACCACACTTCTCTCCAACATAGGTGATTTCCCTTTAAATCATTAAAAGCATTATGGTTTACTATATGATTTACACAAATCATAAAACCACATATTATGCTTAACCTCACAACAATGTCACTGAATATTATAGGAATGGACTAGGACGTAGTTAAACACCCTTTTATAGTTTTAGCGGGATATATGAAACATATAAACTAGCTCATATATAAACATATATATTAGTTACGCCCCCACAGTGACTACCCTTCGGTTCATGATTAAGTTGGCCTATTGAACCTAGATCTTGGGATCTCCAGTCAACTAGGTTAGGTTTCCCTCATGTCCCATTTTCCATGGCTTTAGTCCCATTCCACAACCTGATCTCTTATCAACCCACTGGTTGTTGGATCCAAAATTATCTTTGACTTCGCTAAGTCACCAACGATAATTTAAATTACGATCAGTTGTTCTAACGTGTTCTTGACTCGCTAGTCACTTTTGCCTTTTAGTCAATTCATAAGACTTATAACTCGTGATCTCAACCTGGATCCAGTTATGTACCTTGTCTTAGAATGACATGAAACTCAATTCATGGCTGGACACGTTTTCACCATGCCTTTGGTTTGTCATGACTGACATCTTACTAGATTTTGAATCTAACCAATTGGCATTCGAGTCCAATCTATTCGATTGACTCCATATAACCATTGTGTACTCCACTTGGTCATGCGTTTGCAATGTATGCAAGTCACCCCCCCACATTTAAGTGTAATTGGATAGCATCCAAATGGGGCGATGAAAGGTTCTCCCTTTCATTTCGAGTTTGAGAAAACTTCTCAACTACCATTTCCACATTCAAAATGCAAGTCACCCCCACATTTAAGTGTAATTGGATAACATCCAAATGGGGTGATGAAAGGTTCTCCCTTGTTCTCCCTTTCATTTCGAGTTTGAGAAAACTTCTCAACTACCATTTCCACATACCCTAAAGGGTTTGTTTCTTAAATGGCCTCCCCCCACATTGCTTGCATTTTAATGAAGCTATATTTATAGTTTTGTTTAGCACAAACTTCTTTCTTGTGTCATCACATATTTTGAATGTTTACCGTTAATTTAATCTCCGTCGAGCATATAAATTAACAAGTATTAGTCTAGCATGCTTTAGACCACAATACTCTAGCATGTGAACAGAAGATGCATCATTCTGATTCTTCACAGCCTTAAGAGATAACGCACTATCTCTTCCGAACATTCGTTTCTTAGTTTAGACACAATTAAGAAATTTTTATTTCACCATTCCAAAACCAACGGTTTTAGGAAGGCCTCAAAACCATAGTTAACTCCATCCATTAGGATCATAACTCGTTTGCCTTTTTATCTCCAAGGCTTCACCATTGACTTCCTAAAGACTTAAACCTAAGTCTTAATCCAAGTCACTTTGATGAAAGATCTTTGTATAAAATCACTTGAGTCTTGAGATATAGCCAATTAGATTGACTCTCAACAACAAAGCATTCACGTATGCCTATAGTGATATATACATTTACGTTGTTGTTTCATTAATACCATGTATTTGGATACTCTCCCAAATTAAGGACCATGCCTCCACATAGTTTAAACAACATTGATGGTGGTAGAAGCATCTACTAGTCCATCACTATTGTAAATTTCCATTAATAAATTTCCTAAATTTATTAAAACATTTACAATAATAACATATATTTCTTTCATATGTTATATTCTTTGAAAACTTACATGTGCATTTCCATGTTGATGCTCTCAACATTAGATGACATATGTCGTTTTCGTGTATTCCATCTCAAACCATACACCACGTTTCTCACGACGCCGTTATGCATTTGATGTTTGATTTGTGACTTATTACATAAGTCATGATCACAACCCGCTCGTTTTATTTGTGTAAATTACTTTTTACACTTTATATCAAAATGTGTATCCTTTTGACAACTTATTAGTAGTCCAAAATAACGAATACACCAATGATATCTAAACATCAAAAGCCAAAGTGTTATTATCTTCAACACTTTTTACCGAAATAAAGTCAATTATTTCGTTCGGTGTCATGTTTTGAGGCACTCCCTCATCTTGGAATTCTAAAACTTGAATAATCACAAGTTGTCCAAAGTATAAAGTTGTTTACAATTAACTACTCACAAGTAGTTAAGCAACTTATTATGTCTGTAACAACATCGAGTTGTTTTTCATAAAATAGTCTCTCCAAGACTATTATATGGTTCAAGACGTTATACTTCTCGTGGAAGTATCGAATCACTTATACTTCGTAAAGACATGTTTTATTCGTTCAAAACATTTCTCGTTTTTGCAAGTGTTTTAAAAATAAACTATATATTTTTTATGTTTTGATTACAAATCAATACAATAAACCTTATAATAGTTTATTTAATAAAACAGTTTCAAACTCGCTCATTTGAAAATAAAACGAATTCACATCGTTTTAATAAATGGTTTATCATATTCCAAGCATTTTTAACCGCTGTTAATAACGATTATCAATCGTTAAAAAGAGTGGTTTGTATGATAACCAATTCTAATATGCTAATTAGAATTTAAATGTTGAACAAACATTCAAAATATTCGGTTTTTATAAAGTAAACCGGTTCTAACGCGCTCGTTAGAAATAAAATGAATACAATTATTCACTTTTGGTTTAAATGAACGTTTTCTAACACGCTCGTTAGAAATGAACACAAATCTTTTCTAACACGCTCGTTAGAAATTATATAAACCGATTACAAATTATCTTAAATAGTTTATCATAGTTAACCCAGTTCTAACCCGCTCGTTAGAAATTAACGATTGCAAATCGTTAAAATAATTGGTTATAAGATAAACTAATTCTAATACGCAAATTAGAAAATTAGACGATTATTTATTGCCATAAGCCGTTTTTGGTTTATACAAAATAAACGTTTTCTAACCCGCTTGTTAGAAATAAACAATTGACAAAGTCGTTAAATCGTTTCTAACACGCTCGTTAGAAAATAAACAACTATCAAACTCTTTAAATCGTTTCTAACACGCTCGCTAGAAATAATCGATTACCAAATTTGTTTCGAAGTTTATATAAAAAAAATATAAACTATTTCTAATACACTCATTAGAAATAAACAAATAAAATCGTTTAAACATATGTGGAAAAAATCCGTTTCTAACTCGCTCGTTAGAAATTTAATAGTTTAGACGAAACCGTTACAAGGTTTATTATCCAAAATAATTGTCTCCAACACGCTCGTCGGTAATTATTTGAAATAATAATATTTTCTAACACGCTTGTTAGAAAATCTAAACGAATATTTTCTAGCACGCTCGTTAGAAAATGTAATCGTTTTTTAACAAGTTAGTTCTACACAATCATCGTATCTAACACGCTCATTAGATATAAAAGATGATATTAAACTTATTATTCTAAAAAATTCTAAAACGCTCGTTAGAGATATAAAAAGTTTTAATCTTGTTATTCTTTCAACAACGTTTCTAACACGCTCGTTAGAAGATATTAAAACTAGTTATTTTATAAAATAATTATTTTCTAATATGCTAATTAGAAAATAAATATATTTCAAGACTTTTAAAACCAACATTAATCTCACAATGATGGTTACTAAAAGCTAATTAAAAATAAATTAAACGTTACAAACATTTAATTTGTAAGGGGTTACAAAAAAAAATTTTCTAATACGCTCATTAGAAAATTTAGTATTTCAAAAACCTATTGAAATACATATTATTTTGTATATGTTCGGTTTTATCTAAACACGAACAAAAACCATGAACTCCAAAACTTGAATCAAAAGTCGTTTTGCAACCCGGTATTTGGATTAAAGATTGTACTCCAATCATAAAATTAATCCGACTCATTGTACTAAATAAATATTTCCCAAAAAATATTTTCAAGATTTTAACAAAAATCTCATTAAATATTTTAACTTTCGTGAACCTAAATCCTTGTAGAGAAGGGATTTAAGATTGTGGCAACAATCTTCACGAAAGTCTGTTTTAAGATTGTAGGAACTAGGTTCACTTTTTATTAAAATATATTACAAAATAAATAAATAAAATAATAACGAGACTCTCGTTATTTGTAGGGAATTCGACTAGTACAATACCGGTTACAAAATCTAAATAAACGAATATAAAATACAATATAATTGTACCAATCTTGATTCAAGCAAGCGTCTTTGGAAACTTCAACCGCGCCTTCCAGATCGAAACTCCACTGCAAGACAAGCAAAAAAAAATCGTTGACAGTTTTGGTTGAGGCACGTGTTCAACACGCTTCCCTTAAAACAGATTCTGCGACTCCTCTCAGACGGTCTGTCTCCCAGGGTACAACAACCGGAACAGTATGTGTACTGCCGGAGATGGCACTCACGCCCGAGATAACACCGGGTATCAGGGTGTTTAGAATTGTTGATGGAAATATGAAGTTGTGAATAATTTAGAGAATGCTCTTCTCTAAAATCTCATAAGATGTAGAGATTGCTCTTGAGTATATTTTCCTTGCTTTCAAATGAATAAACAATATTCATTTTATAAAGATATACACCAAGACTCATTCAACCCCTTAATGTTTGTCATAAACAAGGTCATTAATCTTGTAATTAACAAGATAATTAATCTTGTAATAACAAGAGTTTAAACTCTAAATTAATGGATATTAAGTGGTAGTAAAAACAAAACTGCCATTCAACTTATGGCACCAGTGGAAACCGTCTAACATTAACTCTCTAGTAAGTAGACTGGTTTGACCGGTCTAGTGCGCATGCAGGCGCGCCTTAGTTGAGCCTACACTACGCTTCCGCGGAGACACACCTTTTTGCACCACGCGCTAATTGGATGCCACTACGCATACCAGGACGCCACCTGGTTATGTGCCATCCATATTTGCGCGCCACACGGATGACACTACGCATACCAGGACGCCACCTGGTCATGCGCCATCCAAACTCGTGCGCCACTTGCAGTCTTCGCCATAGTCAATGACGTGCGCCATGCGCCATGCCAAGGCATCCGCCTACGCCACCCATGGGTGCGCCATAAGCGGACCCGCCATGTATCTGACCACGCGCTCATGGGCAAAAATACAAAGACGGTGTGCGAAGTTCAAAACGCACCACATTGGGCTTATAGCCCACATCACGCGCGCATATGTGCAGGTGCGGTGCACCCTTTGGTCCCCACTAGTGTTTGCCTTCAAGGAGTGCTCCTCCTTATATACCACTTCAAGTTTTGTCATTCCACCTATGTGGGACAAGGTGACAAATCTCAATCCATTTTTCTCATCTTTGTTTGTTCCAAACATACAACTTCAAGCTTCGATATCTCATTCATCTTAGCTCTATTTGGACATAGTTTGAACACAAACCCATAAATAATTATTTATACAACACATATATAAATATTATTGATGTCCAAAATATTTAGTGAAAAACTCTTTTTCACTAAATTTCCAACAATATATTCGGATTTTGGAGTAAAAATACTAATGTACCATGAAATTGTGACCACATGCGACTAAGGGCGGTGGGTGGGCTATGCCATTTCGAAAATGCATAGCACATGAAAGAAAATTAACAAAAGTTGGTCAAGGTTATTTATATATCATTTGCTCCAAGTGTATCCATTCACAAACAATAAAAGAAAAATCAACTCAAAATACAGGTTATTTATATCTCATTTGCTCCAAGTGTATCCATTCACAAACAATAAAAGAAAAATCAACTCAAAATACAGGGCTCCACCACCAGGAAACCAATCAATCACATATTAAAACTGTAGCTAATAGCTGTCTTTTTAATATGTAGATATAATATGATTTCGATCATGATATAATAATGAAACTATATGAAAAAATAAACAGGCAATAAACTGTGTTGTTATCCCTTTTTAAATAGCAAAATCAAGTCTTTTAAAAACTACATTTATAGATCTCGGAGTCATGACATAATGATGCATGATCCTTTGGACTCAACTAAGCAGGTCCACAACCTCTGGCGCAAAGAAACCAAAAGTGTTATAAACACGTGTTGGTTGTTAAGGCACACTTTCTCGTGTTTGATCACTTTGCCCAAATCAGCTTTTAAGGCAGCCTTACCCACCAGACATGTCACATTCCATCTGGGATCTCAGGAATGGGTTTGACCACTCCTAGGATACTGGATATCATGCCCTTGAGTTTCTACAATTCTCTGCCCATAGCTTGGTTGATTCCTGCATTCTACATGTAACCAAAGTTAGTATCAAAGGATGTATTAAAATTGTTACCTCCTGACTGGTTTGAAGTTGGTATCCCAGAAGTATATCGAGGATAAGACATGTCTAGTATAATAGTAGGTCCAGAAGAAGCAACGACTTGCATAGGGATGAAATCCCCTTCATGAATTTCAGAGCTTCTCCACGACTGTCTCCCTAAGGATCCTTGATCCTGAAAGACACTAGGTCCCGGGTAGGTCTGCGCTGGAGGTCTGGATGTGTGATCCATAAATCCTTGAATCCTGGGTGAGGATCCTTGGTTGTTGAAGTAGGATCCTTGAGCTGGAAACGTCTCCATATATCCTTCAGAATGAATGAAGGATCCTTGATGCTGAGTGGTTGTCGCTGATCCATGCTGAGGGATTGAGGATCCTTGAGGAAGGGTCATCGCCAGTGATCTACACTGATGGATCGAGGATCCTTGAGGAAGGGTCATCGCCAATGATCCCTGCTGTGGAATTGAGGATCCCTGAGGCTGCATGGTGGACATCCTGGACTGTTCTGCTGCATTTGCTGGGGTGACGAAGTCTAACATCCTGGGCACCAATGGAGAGTGATCGTCTGCTGACCTCTTCTGCTTCTTGATATCATCAATCTCGTGAAGGATCCTCTGGTTGGTTTTGTCTTGTTGTTCCATGTAGTTCTTTATCTACGAAAACAAAACAGAAATATCACTATTAGTATTAGTTGAAGAAGAACTAGTAGAAACTTTTGATCCTTGGAAGACTGATGATGTCTTCTTTTGAATATTATCCGATTGTTGGGATTGAACCCTACCAGAGGAACAGATAATGTAAAGCCAAAACCAGGTCACAACAGAGGATTCACAATAAGCAGCAGTTTACACTTTGCTCTCCCCTTGAAAGTGATTTATAACAACTGATGGTCTCTATCTGCTGCTCATATTCAACTGCTGCTGTCCATTCAACTGCTGATGAAAACCCTGAAGTATCTAACACTGCTGGTTCTATCTACTGATGATGAAGCACTGCCCAGTCAAGGACAGATCAACCTTGAGGAAAGCACTGACATAAAGGGAGAGCAGTTGTTTAGTGAAATATCTGTTTTATGTATAGTCAGTGGTTAGGTTAGCAGTGTTTGTATAAGAACAGTAGATACAGGATGTTAGGCTGTTAGACGTCGCTTTCATGGTGACGTCAGCTGAGATACCTCAGTGGTTTGGTTTGCCTATAAATGTAACAGTACCCTGTACTGTTACATTTGATTTTGACTGAGCGAGTTCTTCTCCTCATGTCTAATCCTTTCATCTTGTGTGCAACCTACCTTGGGGCATCAGGCTGAGGGGGAGTATAGTTTGTAAGCATGACTGTAATCTTTTGCTTTGATTTGTAATCTTTTGACTCTATGAAGCAATTGTTTATCAAACTATTTTCTCCCTTGATTGTGTTTACAAAGTTTGTTTTCATTTTCCGCTGCACCTAACATGTTTTCATATTCATTGATCATTCATTTTCAAACAAACAAACACTATCATGAGAGCCTCCGATCCTAACAATTGGTATCAGAGCCTGGACAGTCAAATTCGATCTAACAATCAATTTGACATAACAGTTCGGCTCAAAATTCATTGATACTAAGGTTGGTTGTATTTTGTTGAAAAACAGAGTATCGATTAAATCATGTTCAAAATGGTTATTCAAAAACTCTGTAAATCAACCAAGATGTCACATAACACACAAATTTCACACAACAGGTGATATCATGCAAAAGTCACCCATAGCTTTCAGATCTGTGAACATATCTGTCAAATTATGAGATTGTTTTATATTCTTCAATATTGATTTCAACTGTTGTTTTGATATTTGTGATGTTTTCATTAAATACTAAAGTACAAACCTCAGATTAACAAAACCTATGTTCATAAAAGCATTGTTGTTTTGTTAACACAAAAAGAGGGAAATTAAAACTTTAGTTACTTAGATCTTATGTGTTGAAAACAGGTTGAGTTCCTGAAAAAGGACAAAATCAACTATGTTCAAATACATTAAGAAAACAGGGGTCAACATAGTCCGCATCATATGTAATGTGAGATTGGATGAAAACTTGTGAAAACATGACCAAGTCTCTCAAAACATTACTGCAAAATGATTTTGGACTAATATTCACAAAAACTCAGAAGTGTGTTTGTCTCAAAACTTTTGAAGACAAAAGAAAAGAGTATAAACATAAAACACTTATGAGTCAAAGTTTAGGGTAATAATGGTAATTAAGCAACTATGTGCATTTATCTGTTCAGAA